>JAVJIF010005152.1:0-233532 GCA_038442645.1 Agave tequilana | reverse complement strand
AAAAGAAAATGAAATAGAGAGAGTTTAGAAAATGAAACTTCAGCGATGAGAGATTCTCAGCACAAAAAACAAGGACCAAACTCTTTTGAAAGCCTTGAAAACTTATGAAACTTTTTTGTAATGCTTGTTGTTTTTAAAACATAACCCTAATCACCCCTATTTATAGGAGAGGGCTAGGGATTAAAGAGTAAACCTACATAATAGTAATTATGAAGTATTTGACCCAGAAAAATATCCCCTAATTTCGTTTAGAAACAAAAGATACAAATTTAAAACGTGTTTAATTAAACTAGCGTTATGCAGAAGAAAAGACTCTCTCGGTCGACCGGTCGGTCGACCGGAGTTCAAAATAAAAGAGCCGTTGCCGGCTCTCGGTCGACTGCCCGGTCGACGAAATAAATAGAGAGCAACAACTTACAGTCAGGTAGGTTTCGGTCGGCCGCTCGGTCGACCGTGAAACGTGCACACGGATACGCACCTGCTGCCAGAACCTCGGACGACTGGGACAGTCGACCGACTTGACCTGACACAGGGTCGGTCGGCCGGTCGGTCGACCGGCTCAGGTCAAAAGTCAAAAACTGAAACAGAATTTGAAGGGAATTTAAATTAAACAAAGTAGTTTTGAATAGAGATATATATAAACATAAAAATGAGTTTGTAGGCAGAAGATTGTATACAAAAAATATTTTGTACAATTATAGGAATTATTTTTGGAAATAAGATGTGTGCAAAAACGTGTGTGATAGAGCTTCAAACCTATTCACTATTCTTTAACAAAACTTTAAAACTAGAAACAAATCTAATGAATTATCTTGAGCAATCTTGAAGTCTTGAGCCATGCAATGCCTTGCTAGAGCCTTCTCTTCTATGTTCCTTCCTTGATGTGCAAAACGCCTTCTTTGCTTCATGAACCTAGAAGTTCTTGCAATAGCTAAGCAAGGCCTCCAAATATGGTACTAACCTGAAACTTATCTTAAACAAACTTATTAGTACCAAATAGCTCTTATTGTTTTGTTATCATCAAAACTCTAAACAAATGGAGAGTGTAACCTTTTGGGCCAACAATCTCCCCCTTTTTGATGATGACAAAACAAATAGGCTATAAACAAAAATATAGGGGAGGAGAAAGCTCCCCCTCAAATTATGCTATACAAAAAAAATAAAAGAGAGGTGAATTGCAAGCAAAAACCATGAGACATAAAAACCATGAGACATAAAAACACTTGCAAGACACTAAAACTCAGATATAGTAATTTATAAAAAACACTTTGCAAATACGTTTACATATAAACTCATATGAAACCAAAACCATATAAAACTCATATATAAACTTATTCTCCCCCTTTTGTCATACATCAAAAAGGGTTAAGAAAACATTTTTATCAATAACACAAATATTAAGTTCACCACAAATAAAGGAGAATCGAGCAAAATCAAGTGGTTTAGTGAAAATATCGGCAAGTTGCAAATCCGTGGAAACATAATCAATATCAATATCACCTTTCTCAAAATGATCTCTAAGAAAGTGATATCTAATCTCAATGTGCTTGGTCTTACTATGTTGATTTGCATTCTTAGTCATATGTATAGTACTAGTATTATCACAAAATATTTTTATATGGTTATAATGCAAATCATAATCAAGGAGAGTATGTTTCATCCAAAGGACTTGTGCACAACAAGCCCCCGCGGCAACATACTCCGCCTCGGCGGTTGAAAGAGCTACGAAATTTTGTTTCTTAGAGGACCATGAAACAAGACAATTACCAAGAAATTGACATGTCCCACTAGTACTCTTTCTATCTACTCTACAACCCGCATAGTCGGCATCCGAATAACTCGTCATAGAAAAATCTCCGGTTTTCGGATACCATAGACCCATTCCAATTGTGCCCTTAATATAACGAATGATGCGTTTTACCGCAATAAGATGGGACTCTTTAGGACACGATTGGAATCTAGCACAAAGACACACACTAAACATTATGTCCGGCCTACTTGCCGTCAAATACAAAAGATACCTATCATGCTTCTATACAATTTAATATCAACATTTTTACCTTGGTCATCCTTATCAAGCTTGGTTGTAGTTGCCATGGGAGTGTTGCAAACTTTAGAGCCTTCAAGTCCAAACTTCTTTACGAGTTCCTTTGCGTACTTGGCTTGACATATGAAATTCCCATCTTGCAATTGCTTAATTTGGAGTCCAAGAAAGAAATTCAATTCACCCATGGAAGACATTTCAAACTCACATTGCATAACCTTTTCAAACTCCTTGCATAAAAACTCATTAGTAGATCCAAAAATTATATCATCAACATAAATTTGCACAATTAAAATGTCATTATCAACATGCTTAGTAAAAAGAGTTGTGTCTACTTTGCCTTTAACAAAATCATTTGAAATGAGAAAACTAGAAAGCCTTTCATACCAAGCTCTTGGAGCTTGTTTCAATCCATACAAAGCTTTATCAAGTTTAAAAACAAAATTAGGATGAACATGATCAACAAACCAAGAGGTTGTTCAACATAAACTTCTTCATTTATAAAACCATTCAAAAATGCACTTTTCACATCATTTGAAAAAGTTTAAAAATTTTTAAAAGATGCAAAAGCTAGTGTCATCCGTATGGCTTCAAGCCGTGCTACGGGTGCAAAGGTCTCCTCAAAGTCAATTCCCTCAACTTGAGTGTAACCTTGGGCCACTAACCTAGCTTTATTCCTAATGACATTACCGGACTTATCCATCTTGTTTCTAAAGATCCACTTAGTACCAATTATTGGTCTATCGTGGGCCTAGGAACAAGGTGCCAAACTTGGTTGCGCTCAAATTGATTGAGTTCCTTTGCATGGTTAGCAACCAATATGAGTCCGCCTCGGCTCGAGGATGCTTTTGGGTTCAAAATGAGAAATGAAAGCAAAGTTACCACATAAGTCATGGAGCTTGGAGCGAGTTGTTACCCCTTTAGATACATCACCTAAGATGAGTCCTTGGGGTGATTTGTAGCGTATCTCCAATCTTTAGGAAGCGGTTGAGAGCTTTCCTCTTTATCCTTTGAACATCACCAATGGGTTCTTGCTTTTTTCTTGAGCGGGTGAGTCCTTCAAGGATAGTCTGTCCATGTCTTCACCTAATGGGTCAATCTCTACAACATTCTCAACAACCACATTAGATTCTTCAAATTTAACATGCATAGATTCTTCAATAGTAAGAGAAGATCTATTGAATATTCTATAAGCTTTACTAGTAGAAGAATATCCAACAAAAATAGCTTCATAAGCCTTAGCATCAAATTTACCCAAATTGTCTCTAGTATTAAAACAAAACACTTGCATCTAAAAACTTTGAATATGAAACATTAGTTTTCTAGAATGATACATTTCAAAAGATGTTTTGGAAGAATTTTTACACAAATAAATACGATTTGAAATATAGCATGCGGGTGTTTACGGCCTCGGCCATAGATATTGAGGGAGGTCATATTCACTTATCATGGTCCTAGCCATCTCTTGAAGTGTTCTATTTTCCTTTCTACAACCCCATTTTGTTGTGGAGTTCTAGGACATGACATTCATGTTTGATTCCCTTTTCATCACAATAAGTCATGAAGAGTTGGTTAACAAATTCACCACCTCATCACTCCTTATTTTCAAAATCGAAAAACCTTTTTCTTTTTCAACCCTTTTTCGAAAAATCTTGAATGAGAAAAAGTTTGATCTTTGTGTTCCAAAAAGAAAACTCAAGTAAAACGGGAAAAATCATCAACTAAAACAAATGCAAATCTACTACCATTTAAACTCTTAGTTTTAGTTGGTCCAAAAAGATCCATATGAATTAATTCTAATGGCCTAGTTGACATGATATCCTTGATTGGTTTGAAGGAAGACTTGGTTTGTTTCCCAAGTGGCACGCACCACAAATGCGGTCTTTCTCAAACTTCAAGTAAGGAATACCCTTCACCAATTCCTTAGAATTAATCCTAGCAAGATGATCAAAAGATGCATGACCTAATCTTCTATGCCAAAGCCAAGAATTTTCATCAAAACATTCAAGCATTTAGTAGAACAATCCAAATTAAGCATGTCTATGATATAAACATTATCATCACGAAATCCAGTGAGAATACAATCATTGGTTTTGCAATCAAAAATCTTGCAAGAAGAGTCATCAAAAACAACTTTAAGTCCACGATCACAAAGTTGACTTATACTAAGCAAGTTATGTTTTAAACCATCAACAAGAACTACATTTTCTATAATAGGAGATGCACCAATTTGAATGTTACTTATACCGATGATAGTTCCCTTGGAGTCATCTCTGAAGGTGACGGTGCCACCTTCCACGTACCTTGATAGGGTTGTAAAGTTATTGATGTCCCATGTCATGTGTCTTGAACAACCACTATCAAGGTACCCCGCTCCTTACGTCTTGGAGCCTTGGTGTGTACCTACTTCAAATAATTTAGGACCTGATTTTGGTACCCACATTTTCTTGGGTCCTAAAGAGTTAGTGCCATGAACCCAAACAAGATTATTTGATCTATTTACTTGGTCATAACAAAACTTAGCCAAATGTCCATTCTTACCACAATAAGTACATCTATACACTCTACCATTTTAAAGGCATAGTGAGTGTGAGACTTGTGAGCATGTGTGGATTTAGCATGAGTGTTGTGTGAAGTGTGAGCATGGGGAATCTTTAGCATGAGAATCTTTAGCATGAGAAGTGTGCTTTTTAGAAAACATTTCTTCAAGTTTCTTAGTGTTAAAAGCACAATCCTTCAAAACCTTTTCAAAATCAACAATTCTAGTTTTTAAAGAAGAAATTTCTTTTTCATCAATCTTAGGAAATTTTGCTTTACAAGCAACTTTGTAAGCACTAAATTCATTTTGAGTAGAAATGAGATTGGAAGAAATTTCATCTTTTTCTTTAGAAACAATAGCAAGTTGATTTTTAAGAAAAGCAACTTCCTTTTCCAATTTAGAACATTCAATCTTTTTATTATCATAGGTTTCTGAGAGTTCAATAAAAGCATGTACAAGAACTTCTTTACTTAATTCATCTTCTTCATTAAGAGGTTGTGGGGTTACCTTTGGTGTGTTTGCCATGAAACACATGTTCGCCGTGTCCACCTCGTCTTCGGATTCGCTTTCCGAATCCCATGTGGCTTTGTAGGCTTCTTTTCGACCGGCTTCTTTGGCTTGAAGGAGGAAGTCATCTTTCTTCTTGAAATCCGGGCAATCCGTCATGATGTGTCCGGGCTTTCGGCAATTATAGCAAATGATTCTTCTCTCCTCTTTTCCTTCAAACTTCCTTCTAAAGTTGAGCTTGTTCTTCTGGTACATTCTCTTCACGTTTCGCACAAGAAGGGAGAGCTCCTCATCTTCTTCTTCATCTCTTCATCATCATCAAGAGTGGAGGAAGACTTGAAGGCTGGATTTCTTCTTTAGAGGAGCGGCTTCTTCTCTTGCCTTCTTTTCCATCTCATGAGTCTTCAAGTTTCCAATGAGACTAATGAGGTCCATTTCGTCCTTGTCATTCAACTCTTCAAGGTGGTGGCCTTTATCTCCCATGAAGAAGGAAGAGCCCGAATCACTTTTCGCACCTTTTGGTCATTGGAAATATCATCACCTAAAGAGGAAAGACCATTGGTGATTTTAGTAAACCTTGTAATCATGCAATCAATAGATTCATCATCAATCATTTAAAAGATTCATATTGGGACCTCAAGAGATCTATCATAGCTCTCTTTACTTGTGATGTCCCCTCGTGTGTGACCAACAAATGTTGCCAAATCTCATAGGCGGATTGGCAATGTATTACTCGTGTAAGGTCATCCTCATTCAAGGCGGTTAGGAGGGAGTTTTAGGCCTTTGAGTTAGCCTCATATTCTTTATAGGTAAAGTCGGACCAAGTGCTTCATCACTATTGGGTACAACATAGGGTTTGGTCAAGGATTTAGCAACTAGGCTACCTAAAGATTGTAAGAAAATAGTCATCCTAACCTTCCAAATAGGGAAATTAAGTCCATCAAATTAGGAGGGGTTTTGATGTTATCGGCCATGTTTACTAGTGAATGAATGGATGAATGCAAATGTTGATTAGCAAATTTTAAGGATCTCTCTAAGGATGTTAAGCCAAACCTAGAGTCCAAGCTCTGATACCAATTGAAATCACCTAGAGGGGGGGTTGAATAGGTGATAATGCTAATCAATGGACAATTAAAAATTATGATGCAACAATCAACCCAAAACAAGACTAGAAGCGAATACCCCGTGAAGGGCTCTGAACTCCTCCTCGTGATTCCTCTTGATAAGAGTTAGAGGTGCGCAATGCAATCTTGTTGTATGAGTATTTGATTGACAATATGAATATGCAACAAGTGAATAAAGCAATGAATATATATAGAGCAAGTAATTGAAGCAAGTAATTAAAACAAACAATTGAAGTAAGAATATAATGCAAGAGATAAGAGCAAGTAAACCAAACGCAAACACCGAGAATTTTTCGAGGTTCGAGCACCCAGCTCTACTTCCCCGCCTTCACCCAGAAGGATTTCTAACCACTATAGCTTCACAAAGAATTACAATTATACCGGAGTACCCAACTCCACAATCTCAAGTACAAGTTCTCTTGGTGATCAAAAGACCACAAACTTTCTTTTGCAAAAGCCTCTTTCCCTTACAAGAACCCTGTAGAATAATGGTTAGAATTTGAAGCTCAAATATTGTAAGTGAAAAAGAAAATGAAATAGAGAGAGTTTAGAAAATGAAACTTCAGTGATGAGAGATTCTTCAGCAAAAACCAATGACCAAACTCTTTTGAAAGCCTTGAAAACTTATGAAACTTTTGTAAAATGCTTGTTGTTTTTAAAACATAACCCTAATCACCCCTATTATAGGAGAGAGCTAGGGATTAAAGAGTAAACCCACATAATAGTAATTAAGAAGTATTTGACCAGAAAATATCCCCTAATTTCCTTTAGAAACAAAAGATACAAATTTAAAACGTGTTTAAAAAAACTAGCCGTTATGGCAGAAACGGCTCTCTCGGTCGACCGGTCGGTCGACCGGAGTTCAAAATAAAAGAGCCGTTGCCGGCTCTCGGTCGACTGCCCGGTCGACCGAAATAAATAGAGAGCAACGGCTTACAGTCAGGCAGGTTTCGGTCGGCCGCTCGGTCGACCGTGAAACGTGCACACGGATACGCACATGCTGCCAGAACCTCGGACGACTGGGACAGTCGACCGACTTGACCTGACACAGGGTCGGTCGGCCGGTCGACCGACCGGCTCAGGTCAAAAGTCAAAACTGAAACAGATTTTGAAGGGAATTTAAAATTAAACAAAGTAGTTTTGAATATATATATATATAAAACATAAAAATGAGTTTGTAGGCAGAAGATTGTATACAAAAATATTTTGTACATATTATAGGAATTATTTTGGAAATAAGATGTGTGCAAAAAACGTGTGTGATAGAGCTTCAAACCTATTCACTATTCTTTAACAAAACTATAAAACTAGAAACAAATCTAATGAATTATCTTGAGCAATCTTGAAGTCTTGAGTCATGCAATGCCTTGCTAGAGCCTTCTCTTCTATGTTCCTTCCTTGATGTGCAAAACGCCTTCTTTTTCATGAACCTAGAAGTTCTTGCAATAGCTAAGCAATGGCCTCCAAATATGGTACTAACCTGAAACTTATTTTAAACAAACTTATTAGTACCAAATAGCTCTTATTTGTTTGTTATCATCAAAACTCTAAACAAATGGAGAGTGTAACCTTTGGGCCAACAATATGTAGGATTTTATAAATAACATTTGAATGTTAAATATACACAAATTTCAAACACCGAGTGTGTATATTACTATGGCTAATCCTATAACATTACATAATGATTCACATTCAATTCTTCCTTTAGATGTGGAAAAGTGGAAACATGTCACTCAAAGAGGTGATACAACCACAAAAATCTGTGTCATCTAGGAAAGTTTTGACACTGAATCTCTTAGGTAGGATCAAGAGCTAGGAAGGTGGGATTTTTGGGCAGGATCCTTGTTTTTGCCTTGTAAATGTTAGGCAGATCTTTATACTGACTTATGCAAGAAATAAGTTCCACGTGCAGTTTTCTTGTGCTTCTTCGAACCAAGCTAGGATAGCTGAATGTTCTATGTATCCCTTGTTTCAAACTTGCTAGTGTTTTGGTGTTTGGAATGCATCTCTTAATGGTGTTACTGCTGATGTTGGGTTTATTTAAACATGCGCTAATTTTGCTCTAGTTGATTGAGCAAGTGTTTCGGGGGGCTAGTAATGTAGAAGCTGCAATGTTTACATAGTGTGGGATATTGTGTGGACTTGTAATGCTTTATGAACTCTTTTATAAAACTCTTTTTTACATACGCACATGCGCGAGCAGAGACATAAAATGAGGAGAGAAATTTGGTACTTCTTGATTCTCATTGGAATTTGATTATACGGTATCCACTTTAATCTACTCTGTTGAAGTTTTTTTTTTTGAACATTAGGCAGCCGGACTTGAACCTGAGACTCTCAATAACCTTGCTTACACCTTTGCCCCCCACAGCCCACTCCCACATTTTTACCCGTGATCCAGGTCCCACTAGCACTCTGTTGAAGTTGATCTACATAATTTAGAATGACTATAATCAAAATTAGATGGTTGTGAGATTTCTTGCTCATCCATTAAATAACCGCATTACAACCGATAAAAATAGTGACTTTATGAGAATATGATATGGACATACACAATGTTGTGAAAACTAGTGTAAGTGCAGGCTCAACACCCAAACTACTCCAATTGGAGTAAGTGCCCATATTAGGCACCTAACTCTTGAAAAGAAAAGAATTTGGAGCTTACCTAGCTTCGCCACCTTTGAAGTTTTCCCTCGCTTCTAGGGCCTGCAACAATTACTGTTTCTCGCTGCCCTCCGTGTCCCGCCTCCACTTCAACTCTCTCATCAAGAGATGGTGAGAAAAAAAGGTTAGAGAGAGGATAGGCAAAGAGGGGCCGAGGTGGCAATGACGATTGGCTGCGGAGACCCCGATGGTGGCGAAGGAAGTGAAGTCAGGTCAGAGTCTGATTTGTTGCACGATTTTTTAATTTGTATGAAAAAGGCTTTTTTGCCTAGGCTACCACCTAGGTGGTGAGACACTGGGTGGGCTTCGCCGCCCTACCCCACTTATCGCATTCCGTAATTTTGAACATGTTGAAAAGTTCAAACTTTAGATCATGATATAAACCCTTTAAAACTCTTGCACACCATTTTTTTGGGCTTCCAATATTTTGGATCATAGAACTTAATAACTTACTAATTTGGCCATTCTTTTTGCATTCACCTAATATATAGCAAAACTCAAAATCATCTAAAATGTTTTGTTTTGGGCATTTCAAATTGTGTGCATCAACTTCAAAAGAATTCTTCATCTAAGTAGATGCCTTATAATAATCCAATTTCAATGGAAGGATTTACATCTAAATCATTTAAAAAAGTAGTCAAGTCTCTCTCTAATAATAATAATAAAATAATAATAAAAATAATATAAACAAGGCTTGCATTGTCACTACAAACTTACATAATAAAACTGACATACATCCCTTCCTACCCCTCATTTGCATTAGATATACATTAGATATATAATCTATGGACCATTTTACAAAAAACCATCCATTCCATGACTAGATCAACGCAATTGAGTGGTGGGGAATGCTGTCATGTCTGTTTCAGTATAGGTTGCTGATATAGATCTGTTTTACTCTATATATATGTGTGTATCTCGAGGATACAATAGATAAGCTGTTATAGGACATTATTGCAAAACAGACTGATATGCTTTGATACTAGTTGTTGCGGATCGGCACAACGAAAAAACATGATCGTCCATCAATAATCAGAAGAAAATATAAGATATTTCAAAGTAGAGAAAGTTAACACACAATTTAATGCGGTTTCACTGATCAAAACAGATTGTGTGTACTTTTAGAGGAGAAGGGAGAGAAACTTTATTAACTTTAGAGGAGTATAATGAGAAACACTCACACCTCTCGCTAAGAAGATTACAAGCCTTTTGAGGCCGCCTAGAACAGCGAACCCTTATGGTTAAAACTTCTCTCACGAATCTCTCTTGTTCTCTACATTGTTCTCTCATTATATTGAAGGCCACTATAAGGGGTTATTTATAGACCACATGATCATCCTAATCCTACACAAACTCCAGCAACACGAATAACACCATCTCAGAGGAGAAGGAAACTCGAGTTCAACTCAAACTGGAAACATAACCTGAAAATAAAAACTGTCAGCATGCCGATTAGTCGACTAGTCTAGATAATTAGTCGACTAATTCTGCCATTAGTCGACTATACAGTTGACTATTGAGATATACCCACTCTTTATTTGCGTTATTAGTTGACTCTTGAGATGTCATTAGTCGACTAATTCTTCATTAATCGACTACCCTTGGCCATGAGTGACTAGCATATGCACCAATTATGTAAAGCTGTCCATTCTTGATCTCTGAAGCTTCATAACCTTCACGATATATTTTAATCACAATCCTAACAATTTCTCTCTTGACTTGAATACGTCCAACTCCGAGAATAGCCACTATGCTCTATGTGCTCCCATCAATGCACAATTGAACAACTCCTGACTTCATCTCCATCGCGCTCCCTCTTCTCTATAACCCGTCATGGGTTCACAACTTGATTGGATCGAACATGTTCAGGCCAAACTTGAACTTGATCCCCCAATGATCTCCTTGATCCACACAGGATTTATGAGAATTTGCTTAAACACAAGAGTAGTGATCTGGACTTCCTTGTTGTGCACCGGCGCCGCCTAGTCCCAATCTGCTTTTGAGGTAAAACTGAACATCTGAGTTCGAAACCATCGTAGTCTCTCATTGTTCCATAACCTCCGATCTTGAAGCTGAGGATAACTACAATCCATCAACTGTATCCTCTGAATTTCGTAACATGTAAATTGCGACATGCTCGGCTTGAAATTCACTTGGGCATCTTTAAAAACTCCATAAGATCAACTTCAGAACTGAAATTGAACTCTTCTTCATGTAGGGCTCTAAGAGATATGAGATTGTACATTGATTCGGAAACATGATGAACGCCTTGAAGAGTAGTGATGCATCCATCATGAGAACGGAACTGGATTGTTCCTTCGCCAATCACTTACTCATAGCAGAATTCCCATGAACACCTATCCCCCTTGAACCAAGTGTTTGAGAATATCTTTCTATTAGAACTGATATGCTGTGAACATTCAGAGTCAATAATCTATTTATCTTTGTTAACGGTTGATCTGTCTGTAACAGATAGAACGTCACACTATCTTCATCTCCTTCAACCAATTCAGTGACATTAACATCTTGTTGTTTCTTCTTGCGAGTCCAATAATTGGCTCTAATGTGCCATTTCTTGTGACACTAGTTGCGCACCAAATTCTTCTGTTTTGCGTTACTCGTGGAACTTCCATTATTACTCTTCTCCTTTATAAAAGTGAGCTTGCCCAGAATCATTACGATGAGACTTACCCGTCAACTAGTTGTCAATTTTGTTCTTGTTGAGTAAATGCTCTTTAACCTCATTGACCTTGATAGTTGATTGTCTTCATAGATGATAGCTTCCCTAATGCTCTTGATGAAGAAGGTAAAGGACACAGCAATATAAGTGCTTGATCCTTATTTTCTATCTTAACCTCTATCTTATCTAAATCATGATAATAGAGAAAAATCTGAAATGTGAGACTTGATAGGTGTACCTTCATGCACGTGGAGAAGAAAAAGATACTGCTTCAGAATTAATCGATTCGCCAATGACTTCTTCAGATAATGATTCTGAAGTCGCTCCACAGCGAGAATGCTGTTTTCTCTGAAGAAAACTCATCCAATACTTCATCCGCTAAGTAAAACTGAATAGCCGTCAAGGCTTTCTCATTCAACTTCTGCCAAGTATCTTCTTTCATGTTTTCAGGCTTTTCTCCTTCTCGAGTAATGTTTTCTTCAACCCGCTCTGGGTCAGATGACGTTCATCTTAATCTGTCACCTGTTGAAATTGATGACACCATCAAACTTTTGAATATCGAACTTGATTGCAGACATGTTCACGTGACTGTGCTCTGATACTTTGCAAAATGAACTGATATGCTTTAATATCAGTTGTTGTGGATCGATCAATGGAAAGACATGATCGTAGGGCAACGATAAGAATAAGAGATAAGATATTCTGAAGTAGAGAAAGTCAACAAATAATTTAACGTGGTTCCACCGATCAAACAGATCGTATGTACGTTCAGGAAGAAGGGGAGAAACTTTATTAAACTTTGGAGGAGTACAAATGAAAAATACTCACACCTCCCGCTAAGAAAATTACAAGCCCTTTGATGGTCGCCTAGAACAACGAACTCTTATGGCCAAAACTTCTCTACGAATCTCTCTTATTCTCTACATTGTTCTCTCATTACATTGAAGGCCACCCCAAGAGGTTATTTATAGACTATAGGATCACCATAATCCTGCACAAACTTCAGCAACACGAATATCACCGCCTCAGACCCGAGTTCAACTCAAAATGAAAACAGAACCTGAAAAGAAAATTGCCAGTATGTCAATTAGTGGACTAGTCCAGATAATTAGTCAACTAATCCTTGCCATTAGTTGACTATTACAGTCGACTACTGAGATGTACCCACTCTCTGTTTGCGCCATTAGTCGACTCCTGAGATGACATTAGTCGACTAATTCTTCATTAGTCAACTACTTTGGCCATGAGTCGACTAGCCTGTGCACCAACTATGCCAAGGTGCCCGTTCTTGATCTCTGAAGCTTTGTATGCCTTCATGACATATTCAGTCACAATCCTAACAGAAAGTTCCTTCTATATCGCTCTAGAGCCTCCAATTTCCACCATAAATGCACGATCTTCGCTCATCTATGTACCTCTATGCCCTAATACGTGTATGGATGGAACATTTGGAGCTTTGAACACCTTATAACAAGTGGTCATAGTTTTTAAACAATAAAACAAATGCGATTGCTATATCCATATGATACAGATGTCTATATCACATGATTTTTCATAAAACCATGTTTTAGGCCAAGGAGATCATGATGAAGGGTCATGTTGTGATGTGGAGGTGGAAAATTTGGAGTTTTATATGCAACACAGGAGAAAAGTTCCTCCTATGGCACTTGACCTCCCTTCACCTCATGCGCACACAGTCATACACATATATATTATGGCTGGAGCTTTAGCTCCATTGCATATTCTCAGAGAAAAGGAGATAGAAAGGTGGAGTAGAAATTAGATAAAACATGCAGATTTGGAAAACTTTGAGCATCATCTGGAATACTAAAACTGTTTAGGTATATGGTGGAGATTTCCTATGCGATTGATCGAACGGTCGATCTCACAACACAAGCAAGAAGCGGGTCTGCCTAGAAGATACGAACTATAAAGATCCCATCAGCAAAACAGGTGTAGACAATAATTTTTATGTTGAAACCCAGAATGAGAAATATCGCGGGAATGAGAGACAAATGATTCACTATCTTTTTTGTGTCACAAGAGGGTTTTCTTAGTACATTTTTCCTCGCCCCGTCCTTCTTTCTTTTGCTTATAAGTAAGTTGTTTGTGATGTAACTGATAGTGCAGATCTTTCTCCGTGATTCATGATCCGCGATTAAGATTCTTTCGTATCCATTTAGATTGCCATGCTTTATTGTTGGGATTGACATGCTGAGATATTTGCCACTATCCACAACTGTCCCTGCTGGAATGGGGGGGTATTTAGAACGTGGAGATTTCGTAGCAGGCGTAATTGTTCTTGCGATTCAGAATCTTGCTGTTGAGCTGTGTCCAGTAGGAGTCGGGGTAAAGTCTGGTGGTCACGGATGTCGTGGTGAGAAGGGACTCGGGTTCTCGCTTGGAGTTGGGATGTGTTTCGGGATTGGGCCTAAGACTCTCTTCTCAGGGTTGCATGTGAGCTGCTTGGCATCTTGGGCGTGTTGTCTGATTGACATATCTCTGGTGCAGTGGAACACGTGTCACGATTCCTTGGCTTAATCAGATCTTGACCACTACAGATGCCCCCGCCCTTGTGATTGCCGGAGTTGTGGGAGAATCGGGAGAGCGATGTCGGTGGAAACATTAGTGCACTGAACTCTTCTGGAAGCTTCAAGTTTGGATCGGGCTCATTACTGTGCGTCTACAGCTGGCTTCTAGGCTAGCGTCTTTTCGAATCTCCCAGTCCTTTAATGGGTGAGATCGTGCGGTAGCGGCGTATGGTATCTTGAAATCCCGTCGTTCTGAAAATCTCGGGACGTGGACCAGTTTCTTAGAGATTGAAGTTTTGAATGGGTGACGCTTGGGTTTCCTTCCCATTCATAAACAAGGCTGATCTGTGAAGGGAGATCTGTTCATCTTCTGAATATTTTTTGCTTTCAAAATTCTCGCTCTGGTGGGCTGCGATGTCATCCTTCTTCGTCGGTGGAGGAAAGAAAGGTGGAGATGGTAGGGCTCCCGCTGCTCAGGAGTTTGCTCGACGTGATATGTCAGTCATCGTGATGACCCTGCATGATACGTCAGTCATCGCGACGGGGCTTCACCGTCTGGGGCGATTGCTTGCTGGCGCACTTCGATTGGAGCTGATGATCTGGTTCCTTATTTGCCGTTTTTTCGGGGGTGAGGGTCGTTCTAAAGAATCTGGCCCTCCCTCTATATAAGGTGTAGGCCATGGTTCAAAGTCATGATCTCGGTCGTCGACTCGACGGGCACTGTTCCACATCGATCGCGGTGTCGCCACCTCGACTCGGGCGAGATGCGCGAAACACAACATAAATGGCTTAAAAAATGGCTGTGATGCTTTTTATCAGGTGCGTCAGCGGATGCTTCTTGCCCTGAGCCTGACCCTCTGCCTTAGAATATAGTGGTAGAGAGGAAGGTTTTCTCCTTTTGGTATGTTCTGTGGAGTTCGTATGGCTGGAAGCGCTGTCTCGCTCTTGGAGGGCTTCTAGGTGATTGCAGTAGTGGTCGGTGCTCGTCTAGCTCTTTGTAGGGGCGTGAAACTTCTTGGTGAGATATAATTACATGCTCTAGGAACCGTCGAAAGGATGAAGACTGCCCTCGAAGGATCCTCGACGGACATGTCTTAGTTGTTCCTGTGCCGGGGTTTATAAGTGGTGGCAGGACCGGTTCTTGTGTACCATATATTTCTTTTCAGAAAGTAAACACAAGGATGTAGAAGATTTCATGTATTTCACTTGTCAGATGTAATGACATAATGAATTTAATGAAATGTAATTGTGTGTATTTTGCAATGAAAATGAATGAGTTGTCTAGATCTTGCCTGATTGTGAAATGATCTTTCCCCTTGATCCGTCAAATATATTGCATACATATTGTCATATTACTATGCTTATTATCTAAATAAATCATAGTAATAAGTCCTATTTTTCGTTATAAAATGCAGGTCCATTGTTAAAGGATAGGAAAGAGAAACGAGCCCAAAAGCCCATCAAATTCTGATTTAATTCAGAATAAATTCGAAATCAGGAAATCAGGGCAGATCTTGGCAAATCAGAGAGGTTGAAAACTGGTTGAAATGGATCTTCCCAATCAAGTTGTTAAAGCCAACAATCAAAGGTCGTTTCGTCAAATCCTGAAGCTGAAACAGAGAATCCAGCAAGACAAAAGGGAGCCAAAGTCCACGCCAGCTAATTCTCCACCAGGATGTGGCCACTTGGCCACATCCTGGCCGCGGATCCGCGGCCCAAGCCGCGGATTCGCGGCTTGTTGGTGGAGATAAGGGGAGCAAACATACCTCTGGGGTTTTGCCTATAAAAAGCAGGATTTTGTACAGAAAAAGGGACCGGAACTTAGATTTAGTTTTCTCTTTGTTTTTAAGATTTTAGGCTCTTTGTTAGATAGTATAGAAGTTGTAACTTTGTTTTGTAATTTGTAGTTCAGTTCAAATACCAGTGAGAGAGAGAGAGAGGAATTGAGTGATTGTATTCTGAAGATTGAAGTGATATCAATAAAAGGATCAAGCTTTCACTTCTTCCACTCCATTTCACGGTATGTCTTGCTTTATTTACTTGCATTGTTTTCGTCTTCCATGAGTAGCTAATTTCATTTGCTGGGCTCACTATATTCGTGTCTCCGATCCCTCTCTTTTTGAATGATTTTTGATGAAAAGACCCAATGAATCATTTGCATGCCTAAACTAAGCCTTTCTTATTGAAAGTGTTCTTGAAGGCACATGAGGATGGGCTTGGATTTTTAAACTTCTACTTATTTTAAAAAACGTTTCTTGAACTTGTTTTTATCTCATACTTGAACTACTTGATGATTTAACATTCAATTCAAGACGATTTCTTAAAGAAAAGAGTTAACTTTTCCAAGCTATCTTATGTGCTTTGCTTAAAACTTTCTAAACTCAATCTTATGTTTTTGCCTATGATCAATTTGATGCACTAAGGATTTCAAGAGAAGAACACATCGTTGAGTAGTGAGATAGTGAGCCCAAATCTTCTTCGTATATTAAAAAACAACAAATCACTCTTCAAGCTTTATAAAAAATCACCTTTTCTAAAGCCTTCTCTAAATTTGTAATTTTTCTTTAATCATCTCCCTTCTCTCCATTCTCTTTTTCAACTTAAAAGAAAGACACCAACTTCATTCTTTGTTACTTAACAAAAACACCGAAAAAATTCTATCGCATTCCTCCTCGTGGACACGACCCGTTAGCCCAAAACTACACGGTAATCCTTTCACTTTCATTTTTTAATCAATTTTTGGCGCCGTTGCCGGGGGGGAATGGTGTATTTGTTTTTTAACAAGTTTGGTGTCTTGTTTCAGGGACGTCAAGATTCAGATTTAACACTTAAACTTTGCAAGAGAAGACTTGGTATTCTGTGCCCCTACTCTCAAAAGTAGGAAACAAAATTTCAAGAAATTGCGTTGCAAAAGTTGAAATTTTGTTGGACTACTAAAAACGCTTTTTTGCAGGATATATTGTTTGCAAAAATAAAGTTTTTGTGTGTTATTATTCTTGCTATATCTAATATTTATAATCCCTGTTTTAATTCAACAGTAATCTGAGTGATTGTTAATTGCTTAAAGAAACGTTTAGACTTGCATTCTAGGCAGTTGTCTAATTACGTTTATTTTACAATTACTGTTGAAGATAGCTGGAGACAAGGTCGTATGCATAGCATATAGTTTAGGAGATATTCTTGGGTGATATTTGCTTTTGAATGCTACTTTTCTATATCTTGCACACTTTGCACAATCAATTCTTAGGGTAAAACCCAAATCAAGATAAAGTGGGGAAGTCATTACCCTTCCTTAGCCCACAAACCATCTCCAAGCACGCACATCCTAAGCCTAATTTAAAATCTGATAGATGTTGGCCTTAGGGACATCTCGAACTCACTAGGAGATTATCCTAAGGAGGAAGGTGTTAGAATTTGACTCCTGCCAAATCAGTGTTTAGGAAAGGGATTGAGGGGCGAAACCCCGAAGGTTGATGGTTTGACTTAATTAGGCCTGTCACTTTTGCGCGGATACGTCCTACCAATTTTGCCCTGACCTGGCTGATTAGCTTGTGGTCAAAGTCTGCATTATACCTCCTGTGGACAATCAATCAGTTAGGAGTTGTCTAGGTCAAGGTTACCTTAGACTAGGCTTGGTTGATTACTCTTGTTGACTATTGGTAAACTAGTTTGTGATTGTGATTGTGTTTGTGTATGCAAGTGTGGTCAAGAGACCCTAATTCATCTAGGTTGACTAGAAACACATCACCACTCAAGTTTGAACCAAGATCAGATCCGGTTATGGCTCAACCGACATCTTTGCAGGATAGGTTCTATCCCATTAGAATCTCACTTCCATCTTGCATCCAACTTTCATCGGTTGGTGAATACAATTTTGAGCTCAAGCTTCAATTCATCAACACACTCCCTAAGTTTCATGGCCTAGAGTCCGAAGATACTTATTTCTTCAAAGAGAATTTGAGGAAGTATGTCTAATGATGAAAATCTCACACCTTGTAGATGATGCTATTAGGTTGAGATTTGTCCCTTTCGCTCTTAAGGACTTAGCCAAGAAATGGCTTTACAGCTTAGCGACCGGCTTTATCACATCTTGGGATGGTTTCATCAAGGTCTTCTTGAAGAAATTCTATCCAATTCATAAGACCGCTCTCATTAGGAAGAACATGCAATTCAAGTAAGAACCTAGTGAACCGTTTTGGAGGTACTTTGAACGCTTTAAATACCTCCTTGTCCAATGTCCTCATCATGGAATAGAGAAATGACGACAATGCCAAATTCTTTATGACAGTTTAAACTATTCGACCAAGACCCTCCAATGGGAACCTACTAGTGAAACCTCGAGGAACTCGAACTCCATCTCTTCAAAAGGAGGTCTCCATTCTATTGAATCATCCATAGCTAATGAGGCTAAGTTGGCTAACCTTGCAAGAAGACTGGAAGCTTTAGAAACTAAGGAACCAAGTCCAGTCAATCAAGTCAGCCCAAACCAATTTCCAACTCCGGGCTGTATTTACTGTCAAGCCATGAATCATGTATTTGAGGAGCGTCCTGTATTTCAGACTCAGCAACAATACCCTGAACCGATGAATGCGGCCTTTTCAAGGTCGAACAATAACCCTTACACACCAACGTACAATCCTGGCTTGAGAAATCACCTGAATTTCTCATGGAGCCAAAATAACAATGACCACTCACGGTCAAATCATGCTAGCCACTTCCATCATGCCAATAATTCTTCCAATCATCAACTCAACTTTCCAATTTTCACAATAATTCTCTCAACCATCCACCTAACTTTTCAAACTATCAACAAAACTTTCCCAACCAAGCTCCACAATCTTCCTTCCAAAATCCTCAAGTAGAAAGGAGAATGACTGACTTTGAGAGAAACATGGAAAGATACATGAAAAACCAATAACGAATCCTAGGAATTCTCAACAAGCTCATTTGGCTGAGGATCAATCAATGAATCAGTGTAATGCTGTTCATATATTGAGGTCGGGAAAGAAAGTTGATAATCAAGTATCAATACCATCTAATCCCATTCAGCACAACCACAATCAAGCACCACCTCATCTAATCCCACTCCTAAATCTGACGAATCTGAAAAAGATAAGTCAACCAGTCAGGTGCACCAGCCTATAGTACCATTTTCTAATAGGCTGAAAAACAAGCAAAATCCACACATGGATAAGATAATTGAGATATTTAATCAAGTGAAGATAAATGTGCCACTTCTTGATGCCATCCAACAAGTCCCATCCTATGCTAAGTTTCTTAAGGACGTGTGCACCAAGAAGAGAAAGACTAATGTACCCAAAAAGGTCTCCTTAGACACTAACATTAGTGAGCTACTGTCGGGTCCGATCCCTGTCAAGTATAAGGATCCAGGTTGTCCCACCATTGCCTGCACCAAGGACAAGCCGAGATTAGTCGTGCACTTCTTGATTTGGGAGCAAGTATCAACTTGCTTCCATTCTCAGTTTATCAACAACTCGGGTTGGGTGATCTTAGTCCAACTCGAGTCACTATCCAACTAGCTGACCATTCAGTTAAAGTTCCAAAAGGGAAAATTAATGATGTCCTTATCCGAGTCGGGGAGTTTATTTACCCTGTTGATTTCGTAGTTCTAGAGACACAACCTGTGTCCAATCCTAGGGTTCAAACTCCTGTTATCCTAGGCGACCATTCTTTGCTACTGCCAATGCCATTATCAATTGTAGGAATAGGTCCATGAGGTTAACCTTTGGGACATTACTAGAGAAGTCAATGTCTTTAACCTAGGAAAACAACCCCGTGATGTTGAGGACCAAACATTTGAAGTCAACCTCATAGAGAACTTAACAAGTGAACACATGGAAGAATTGGAATTAGAAACTGAGTGTGACTTCAGGTTAGAGTCTGACGACTTTAATCTTGATCAGTTTTTCGAGTCTGCTGTGAATTGGGCCTCGAACCTTATTTCACCAAATATGGAGCCAACTAATTTAACTCATCCCTCCAGTGAGCCTTCCTCTACCTTAGAATTGAAAGCCTTACCTGCGCATCTCAAGTACGTCTATCTAGGCGAACAAGAGAACTTCCTGTCATCATTGCCTCCCATTTAAATAACGGGCAAGAAGAAGACCTTAAAGCAATTCTAAGAAAACATATGGAAGCCATCAGTTGGACTATGACTGATATAAAGGGATTAATTCCAACCATCGTTCAACATCGCATTCATCTCAATGAAGATGCCACACCTAAAAGAGACCTGCAGCGTAAGTTAAACCCTATAATGCAAGAGGCTGTTCATGCTGAAATTGTGAAACTCTTAGATAATGGGATAATATATCCCATTTCTGATAGCCAATGTGTAACGCCCCGGTCCCACGGATACGGGGACGTCACTGCGACGTATATACGTAGGTCAGAAAATGCCCCCACGTATATACGCTAAGCATTTAGCACAACAAGGATCAGAGTACACGACAAAGCGTGATATTCATACATATGCCAACTTTAAAAGTACAAGTACAAGTTATCACAAGATATGATAAAATATTACACATTACATGTATCTTTTATCACAACCAAGTCCAAAAGTAAAAGATACAATATGAACACAAAATGCTCACGAGTAGGATGAAGATCTCGTGAGTCAAAAAGAGAAGTCTGGCACAAATGACTGGAACTAGTCTGCCTGCTCACTAAGAAAAGCTTGATCCTCGGTGGAAGGCTCCACTTCGATCCAAGCTTCGGAACCTGAATATACAAATCCAAGGGAGTCAGGACCTCCCAACAATGAACAGGCTACAGCCAAATGGCTAAGAGACAAGAATATGAGAGTTAGAACAGTATAATAAATACAAATCAACAAGTAATGGAAGCATAAAGAGTAAAAGTCCGAATACAATAGATCCACAGTTAACGTCCTTTATTATTATTACTTGTCTTACTGTGATATCTAGCTATGTGACCCAGCGTCCCAGGGCACATAGATCCATATCCTAGTAAAGCAAGGTTGTTATTGGAAACCAGCGGGATTATCAACGAACTATGTTTACAGTGGGTCCCGTACATGCCGGGACAACGGTCCAGGATTGTTCCGTTGCTTGATGACGGAAACCAGCCGCTAGGCTAACAGGAGGGACTTATGTATGCCCTTATCATGATAGTACCAGTAAGGAGGGAGCAAGCACTCCCCTCGGTCCCCTGGAGGCCCACAGGTTAGACCGGAAATATGATTGTACAATATACCTAATACCACTGTAAACACGAACACATATCGATATCCGCATGTTTCCCCGACCCACATGTAAGTTGGTCCATTTTATACAAAAGTCAAGTGTATCATGCTTGGTGTTAAGTGATGGCATGATGAAATGGAGATATTCCTTATTTAACAAGTTATGAAGTAAGACTATATAACAACAAGTCATGAAGTAGTAAGAAGTAGCATCCATCAAGTAATAGGTCATGAGGTACCAGTCATGAAGCATAAACAAGAATAATATATCACACATGTATCAAGGGTGAGATCCAAATTCAGAAAGGAAGGCAACTATAACAGACAGCCTGAATTAGTCGACTAGGTGGAGTGGTTAGTCGACTAATTGTGGTCTCTAGTCGACTAACAGTCTGGATTAGTCGACTAAAACTGGGTTCCAGAGAGTTGGAATTCTGTTTCAGGAAAAGTTAGTCGACTAGGTGGAAGGGTTAGTCGACTAACAATGATTATAAGTCGACCAACAGATACTTGAGTCGACTAAGTCTGTGATACAGAGAGTTGAGTTTCTGATTCAGGAAAAGTTAGTCGACTAGGGTGGAAAGTGTAGTCGACTAACAAAGATTTCTAGTCGACTAATAGATAGTCTAAGTCGACTAAAACTGTGTTCCAGAAAAGGTTACGTTTCAAAACAGATGGGTTAGTCGACTAATACCTAGGTCAAGTCGACTAATCGTGGGAAAACAGAGTGCAGAACAGAATTTCTGATGGTTGTGTTTGATGGTCCAAAAACATGATTTTGAAGGCATAAGCATACATGAATTGTAACCACCAGTATACTAGGAATTGAACAAGTCTTGGTGAGTAAAAATACTCACAAAGAACGGCTACTTGAAGCTTTACGAGTTCCGAAAAGGTTGTTGTCGACAATATCCCCAACTTGATCCTTGGCGATGTAAACGACGAAGAGGGATACGATTCCAAGCTAAAAGTAGTGGTTGCTTGAGATGGAGATGAAGACCTTCGTGTTTTTGGAGTTGGAGTTGAGGTTGAGATGGAAGAGGAAGTGGTGAGGGCTAATTCTTTGTTGAAGTGAAGAAAAGAGATAGAAATGTAAAGGAAAAGTTTATATAAGATTTTGATTTTGAGAAGGAGATGCAATTTATGTAGAAGAGAGGGGGCTTTTTGCAAATAGGAGAGGATGAGGTGTCCCTCTTTTTGGCCACTTGGCCGGCCATGGAAGAGAGAGAGAAAGAGGGCATTAATGAGGAAGTGTGTGGAGTTTTGTGGAGTTTGTTGGAAAATTGGAAAAATTGGAATTTTTGGAAATTGGAAATCTTGTGGCTTGTGAAGGAAGGAAAGGAAAACAAGAGAAAGGAAAAAGGAAAAGAATTTATAAATGAAGATATTTTCTTGGACTTAGAAAATAAAAATATTAAAAAGACAAGTTCCCGGGTTTAGGTCGAAGATGCGGAAAACATTTCGGAAAATACCGAAATCGTCCCGAAATCAAGTATCTTGGAACGACTCGTAAAATTTACCAAAAATCAATAATAATATTTTAAGACTCATGGTGAAATTCGTTTGGAGAAATAATTTATAGTTTTAAAACTAAAAATCCCGGAATCAGTTAGCTACCGACTCCGGTGGAATTTTCATAAAATCATAAAATTCCCAGAAAAAGTATTTAGGTAAGAAATACGATTCTAAGAAATAATGCCTAAAGGACTTTCTAGAATTTCCTAACTGTTTGTAAGATAAAAATCCGGGAATCGATCAGCGACCCTGGTCGACACTGGTTTTAAAGATTTTCAATTAATTCAGGAAAATTCCAGAAAATCATATAAAATCTAAAATATTGGAAAATAATATTTGAAATTAAATTCGGTCAATTACAGGAAGTAAATCGAAAAATACGATCGGAAAACTGAATACGCAACTAAGTACGTATTCTGGAAACGGGGTATTACAATCCATCTACCTTACAAAAATTTCGTCCTCGAAATTTCAGAAAGTGAAAAGTAACAGCAAAGAAGGATGAGAAGAAGGATAACAGTAGAGAAGGATAGAAAGAAGGAATCTTACCAATTAAGTTGTGAAGAGTTGCGGATAACGCTCACAGATAACATCCTCTCGTTCCCACGTGGCCTCTCCTGGCGCATGCCTGTTCCAAGACACCAACACTAATGGTATAGCCTTATTCTTCAATGTCTTGACACTTCTGTCCAAAATGGCCATCGGTTGCTCTTGATATGACAAATCCGGTTGTAGTTCCAGTTCGGAGTGATCCAGGATATGACTATCATCCTTGACATACTTCCTCAACTGTGATACGTGGAATACATTGTGAACTCCGTCCAACGATGGCGGTAATGCCAATCGATAAGACACATCTCCCACACGGTCCAAAATCTCGAATGGGCCGATATATCTCGGACTAAGCTTTCCACGAGTACCGAACCGGATTACTCCTTTTGTAGGTGATATCTTCAAAAACACATGATCTCCAGTCTGGAATTCCAATGGCCTTCTCTGTGTGTCAGCCCAACTCTTCTATCGGCTCTGCGCTGCCCTGAGGTGATCTCTAATGATTCTGACTTTATCTGTTGTCTGAATCAGGATCTCTGGCCCCAAAAGTCTCCTCTCACCGACTTCGTCCCAACAAATCGGTGACCTACACTTCCTTCCATACAATGCTTCAAATGGTGCCATCTTGATACTTGCCTGATAGCTGTTATTATAAGAAAATTCAGCCAAGTGAAGATGATCTTCCCATGATCCCTGGAATTCAATCATGCAAGCCCGCAACATGTCTTCAAGAATCTGGATAGTCCTTTCAGATTGTCCGTCTGTCTGAGGGTGATATGAAGTACTGAATTTCAGACGAGTTCCTAGACTTTCTTGGAGACTTTCCCAGAAATGTGATCTGAATCTTGTGTCTCTGTCTGATACAATACTAACTGGAACTCCATGTAGACGAACTATCTCCTTCATGTACTTGTCTGCCAAAACCTCTGTTGTCTGGCCTACCCTGAACGGTATGAAGTGGGCTGATTTGGTGAGGCGATCAATGATTACCCATACAGCATTATTACCCTTAGGACTACGAGGTAATGCCGTAACAAAATCCATGGTGATGTGCTCCCACTTCCATTCGGGTATTGGTAAGGGTTGTAGAAGTCCAGCTAATCTCTGATGCTCTATCTTTATCTGCTGACAGACTAAGCACTTGGCTACATACTGAGCTATCTCCCTTTTCATTGCATTCCACCAAAACTGCTTCTTTATGTCTTGATACATTTTGTTTCCCCCTGGGTGTATGGAATAGGCTGAACTGTGTGCTTCTGCTAGAATCTTCTGTCGAACTTCTCCTTGGGGAACACAAAGTCTGCTACCAAATATAGTGCACCATCTGGATGAATACAGATATCAGTCCTCAATCCAGCCTCTACCTGAGCTCGGAATATCTGTAATCTGGGGTCTTCCTTTTGAGCTTCCTTGATCTCATCTATCAATGCTGACTGAATCTGCAAGGTCATGTACTGTCCTGCCTTATCAACTCCTCGAACTACCATTAAGTCCAACTTGATGATGTCTTGAATCAACTCCTTCTGCTGAGTAAGTTGGACTAGCACTCTATTCTCTGGCTTCCTGCTCAGTGCATCTGGAACTGTATTGACCTTGCCCGGATGATATTGCAAGTCTATATCATAGTCCGCCATAAGCTCCAGCCACCGCCTCTGCCTCATGTTTAATTCCTTCTGTGTGAAAATATATTTGAGGCTCTTGTGATCCGTGTATATCAACACTTTGTCTCCCAGAAGGTAATGCCTCCAGATCTTTAAGGCAAAAATAACAGCTGCTAGCTCCAAGTCATGAGTTGGGTAATTCCGCTCATGAGTCTTCAGTTGCCTGGATGCATAAGCTATAACATGATCATGTTGCATTAGTATACACCCCAGGCCTTTTCCTGATGCATCACTGAATATGACCATCCCTCCTCTCCCTGAGGGAGTCTTCAAGATTGGAGCTGAAATGAGTCTCTGCTTCAATTGCTCAAAGGCTGCAGTACATTCTTCTGTCCATATGTACCTTTCCCCTTTCCGGGTGAGCTTGGTCAACGGGGCTGCAATCTTAGAGAAATCTTGGACAAAGCGTCTGTAATATCCGGCTAGTCCAATAAAACTCTTAATCTCAGTCACCGTCTTGGGAATAGGCCAGTCCTTCACTGCCTGGACTTTGCTGGGATCAACTGAAATTCCTTCTGCTGAAACCATGTGTCCAAGGAAGGCTATACTGTCCAACCAGAAGTCACATTTGCTCCTCTTAGCATGAAGCTGCTCCTGCTGGAGAGTCTGCAATACAATCCTCAAGTGTTCTGCATGCTCCCTGTTGCTCTTTGAATAGATCAGGATGTCATCTATAAAAACCACTACAAACTGATCCAAATAGGGCGAGAACACTCTGTTCATCAAATCCATGAAAACTGAAGGGGCATTGGTGACTCCGAAAGGCATAACTAGAAACTCATAGTGGCCATAACGGGTCCTGAATGCCGTCTTCGGAATATCCTCTTTCTTCACCCTTAGCTGATGGTAACCGATTGTAAATCTAATTTAGAGAATACTCGGGCTCCATGAAGCTGATCAAACAGATCATCAATCCTTGGTAAGGGATACTTGTTCTTGATAGTAACTTTGTTCAATTCTCTATAATCAATACAAAGCCTTTTACCACCATCCTTCTTGTTTGCCAATAATACTGGAGCTCCCCATGGTGAAGTGCTTGGCCGAATCAATCCCTTATCAGAGTATTCCTGCAGCTGCTTCTTTAGAATCTCTAACTCCGTCGGTGCCATCCTGTACGGAGCCTTGGATATAGGAGCTGCTCCAGGCACAATATCAATAGAAAACTCAATCATCCTTTCAGGTGGCAGTCCTGAGATTTCAGCAAACACCTCTGGGAATTCATCCCACACCGGTATTCCCTTCTGCATCTCTGTACTAGTCATCCGAGTCTTTCTCTTGGTAGACTTCACTTCTCCACTAAATTGGAATTCAGGCTGAAGAGGGATTCTGAAATTAATCTTCTTCTCCCTACAGTCAATAACTGCATAATATTGGCTGAGCCAGGTCATGCCTAAGATTACGTCGTACCCTTTGGTGTCTAGTACGAGCATATCTATGGCCAAGGTCTTGTTACAAAGTTCTACTGGACAATCAGTGCAAACTCTAGTAGATATGACTACTCCATTCCCTGTACTAATCTCCCATTTGTGGTCTAAAGATCTAACAGGTATAGAATGCAATGCCACAAAATGATCTGAGATATAGCAATGGGAAGCACCGGAATCGAAGAGAGCTAAAACAGGTTTTGAATGCACCATGATTTTACCTGTTATCACTTCTTCAGAAGTCCCAGCCTCTTCTTCCGTCAAGTTGTAAGCTTGTCCCCTCCACGCCCTGCAACAGTCCTAGCCCCTCTCTGAACTGGGCGAATAGCTTGTTGTGGAGGAGGGGGAGGAGCTCCCCTGATCATCGGTCCTTGGTTCCTCTGTCCAAGTGGCCCTGGAAGTGATCTCTGTCCATTTGGTCCCGGTAGTGCTGGCAAAGCTTGGCCGGCTATCCCCATTCTTCTGTGTGGACAGGCTTCTATGGAATGGTCTCGGGAACCACATACCAAGCATAATCCATTTGCCCTACGGCAATTCTGCCGAATGTGACCTGGTTTCTGACAATAGCTACAGAAGGATAATGGTTGGGCCGTCTGGTAAGGAGCTGGTCGGAATGGTTGCCTCATTGCCTGAACCTTTGCTGCTCTGTGTGGGCCTCCTCTTCCCATTGGTGGAAATGGCCTCTTCATGGCCTGGTTCCTCATCTGGTTCACTTGCTTCTTCTCTAGCCCACGCTCCACTTCTCGAGCTATGGTGAGAACTTCTGAATAAGTCTTCAGCTGCTGGGGCATTAAGAAGACCTGGATGTCCATCTGCAAGCCCTGCTGAAATCTACTTGCCCGCTTCTCCTCATCAGTTACCATGTATGGAGCAAAGCGGCTAAGTCTGAGAAATTCCGCGGCATACTCGTCCACGGACCTATTCCCTTGCTGAAGTCGGATAAACTGCTCTTCCATGTCCTTCTGAGCAGTGGCAGGGAAGAATCTGCTATAGAAACTCTTGGAGAATGTGTCCCAGGTGACAGGCTTCTCCAATCTTGCCTCCTCAGCTAGCCACCATGTTCTGGCTATATCCTTCAATTGAATCTTAGCAACCTCCACCTGATTCTCCTTTGGAACTCGAGCTGCATTCAACAAGTCTGAGGTATCTGTCAGCCATTGCTCAGCATCCAGGGGTTCTCTTCACCCGTGAATATGGCTGGTTGCAGCCGTCTGAAGTCTGAAATATTTCCCGGCCTCTGTTCCTTTGGAGCTGCTAACTCTTGCCGAAGGAGTTCCGTCTGTTGCTGCTGGTTCTCCATCATCGTCTGAATGACCCTCAGAATATCGACATTCTCTCCCGTGGGTCCATTTGATGCTTGCCCAAGGTTGTTACGACCCGACCTTCTCTCCATACTTAGTTGGTAAAAGATAACTGGAATTTGGAAAAATGGAAGGATTTTAGGATATAAGGGAAGGAATCAAGAAGGAATCAAGAAGGACTAGATAACTTTGTACATTGTAGTTGGCAATAGCAAATTTCATTAATTTGCTGCTTGATTGTACTATAGGTGTGAGAGCCTAGGCTCTGATACCAACCTGTAACGCCCCGGTCCCACGGATACGGGGACGTCACTGCGACGTATATACGTAGGTCAGAAAATGCCCCCACGTATATACGCTAAGCATTTAGCACAACAAGGATCAGAGTACACGACAAAGCGTGATATTCATACATATGCCAACTTTAAAAGTACAAGTACAAGTTATCACAAGATATGATAAAATATTACACATTACATGTATTTTTTATCACAACCAAGTCCAAAAGTAAAAGATACAATATGAACACAAAATGCTCACGAGTAGGATGAAGATCTCGTGAGTCAAAAGAGAAGTCTGGCACAAAGGACTGGAACTAGTCTGCCTGCTCACTAAGAAAAGCTTGATCCTCGGTGGAAGGCTCCACTTCGATCCAAGCTTCGGAACCTGAATATACAAATCCAAGGGAGTCAGGACCTCCCAACAATGAACAAGCTACAGCCAAATGGCTAAGAGACAAGAATATGAGAGTTAGAACAGTATAATAAATACAAATCAACAAGTAATGGAAGCATAAAGAGTAAAAGTCCGAATACAATAGATCCACAGTTAACGTCCTTTATTATTATTACTTGTCTTACTGTGATATCTAGCTATGTGACCCAGCGTCCCAAGGCACATAGATCCATATCCTAGTAAAGCAAGGTTGTTATTGGAAACCAGCGGGATTATCAACGAACTATGTTTACAGTGGGTCCCGTACATGCCCGGGACAACGGTCCAGGATTGTTCCGTTGCTTGATGACGGAAACCAGCCGCTAGGCTAACAGGAGGGACTTATGTATGCCCTTATCATGATAGTACCAGTAAGGAGGGAGCAAGCACTCCCCTCGGTCCCCTGGAGGCCCACAGGTTAGACCGGAAATATGATTGTACAATATACCTAATACCACTGTAAACACGAACACATATCGATATCCGCATGTTTCCCCCGACCCACATGTAAGTTGGTCCATTTTATACAAAAGTCAAGTGTATCATGCTTGGTGTTAAGTGATGGCATGATGAAAAGGAGATATTCCTTATTTAACAAGTTATGAAGTAAGACTATATAACAACAAGTCATGAAGTAGCAAGAAGTAGCATCCATCAAGTAATAGGTCATGAGGTACCAGTCATGAAGCATAAACAAGAATAATATATCACACATGTATCAAGGGTGAGATCCAAATTCAGAAAGGAAGGCAACTATAACAGACAGCCTGAATTAGTCGACTAGGTGGAGTGGTTAGTCGACTAATTGTGGTCTCTAGTCGACTAACAGTCTGGATTAGTCGACTAAAACTGGGTTCCAGAGAGTTGGAATTCTGTTTCAGGAAAAGTTAGTCGACTAGGTGGAAGGGTTAGTCGACTAACAATGATTATAAGTCGACCAACAGATACTTGAGTCGACTAAGTCTGTGATACAGAGAGTTGAGTTTCTGATTCAGGAAAAGTTAGTCGACTAGGGTGGAAAGTGTAGTCGACTAACGAAGATTTCTAGTCGACTAATAGATAGTCTAAGTCGACTAAAACTGTGTTCCAGAAAAGGTTACGTTTCAAAACAGATGGGTTAGTCGACTAATACCTAGGTCAAGTCGACTAATCGTGGGAAAACAGAGTGCAGAACAGAATTTCTGATGGTTGTGTTTGATGGTCCAAAAACATGATTTTGAAGGCATAAGCATACATGAATTGTAACCACCAGTATACTAGGAATTGAACAAGTCTTGGTGAGTAAAAATACTCACAAAGAACGGCTACTTGAAGCTTTACGAGTTCCGAAAAGGTTGTTGTCGACAATATCCCCAACTTGATCCTTGGCGATGTAAACGACGAAGAGGGATACGATTCCAAGCTAAAAGTAGTGGTTGCTTGAGATGGAGATGAAGACCTTGGTGTTTTTGGAGTTGGGGTTGAGGTTGAGATGGAAGAGGAAGTGGTGAGGGCTAATTCTTTGTTGAAGTGAAGAAAAGAGATAGAAATGTAAAGGAAAAGTTTATATAAGATTTGATTTTGAGAAGGAGATGCAATTTATGTAGAAGAGAGGGGGCTTTTTGCAAATAGGAGAGGATGAGGTGTCCCTCTTTTTGGCCACTTGGCGGCCATGGAAGAGAGAGAGAAAGAGGGCATTAATGAGGAAGTGTGTGGTGTTTTGTGGAGTTTGTTGGAAAATTGGAAAAAATTGGAATTTTTGGAAATTGGAAATCTTGTGGCTTGTGAAGGAAGGAAAGGAAAACAAGAGAAAGGAAAAGGAAAAGAATTTATAAATGAAGATATTTTCTTAGACTTAGAAAATAAAAATATTAAAAAGACAAGTTCCCGGGTTTAGGTCGAAGATGCGGAAAACATTTCGGAAAATACCGAAATCGTCCCGAAATCAAGTATCTTGGAACGACTCGTAAAATTTACCAAAAATCAATAATAATATTTTAAGACTCATGGTGAAATTCGTTTGGAGAAATAATTTATAGTTTTAAAACTAAAAATCCCGGAATCAGTTAGCTACCGACTCCGGTGGAATTTTCATAAAATCATAAAATTCCCAGAAAAAGTATTTAGGTAAGAAATACGATTCTAAGAAATAATGCCTAAAGGACTTTCTAGAATTTCCTAACTGTTTGTAAGATAAAAATCCGGGAATCGATCAGCGACCCTGGTCGACACCGGTTTTAAAGATTTTCAATTAATTCAGGAAAATTCCAGAAAATCATATAAAATCTAAAATATTGGAAAATAATATTTGAAATTAAATTCGGTCAATTACAGGAAGTAAATCGAAAAATACGATCGGAAAACTGAATACGCAACTAAGTACGTATTCTGGAAACGGGGTATTACACAATGGGCCAGTCCTGTCCACGCGGTTCTAAAGAAATCCGGTTTCACCGTAGTGAAAAACGAGAATAAAGAGTTGGTCCAAACTCGACTTCCCACGAAGATATGAGTTTGCATTGACTATAGAAAACTTAATGCTGCAACTCGTAAGGACCATTTTCCACTTCCTTCATTGATCAAATGCTTGAACGTTTGGCAGGCCACGAGTACTATTGTTTCTTGGACGGTTACTCGGGGTATAATCAGATTCCTATTGCTCCTGAGGACCAAGAAAAGACTACATTCATATGTCCATTTAGGACATTTGCTTATCGTCGAATGCCTTTCGGCTTATGCAATGCCCCAGCAATGTTTCAACGTTGCATGTTGAGTCTTTTTCTGATATGGTGGAACGATTCTTAGAAATCTTCATGGATGATTTATCTATCTACGGAGATTCGTTCACTCAATGTCTCCACCGTTTAGAACTTGTCCTCCAACGTTGTGCTGAGAAAAATTTGACACTGAACTGGGAGAAATGCCACTTCATGGTGAAACATGGAATTGTCTTGGGTCATGAAATCTCCAAGAAAGGAATTGAAGTGGATAGAGCCGGAATTGAGGTTATTGCAAAGCTTCCCATGCCCAAATGCGTGAAGGATATTAGATCCTTCTTAGGACACGTCAGTTTTTATCGAAGATTTATCAAGAATTTTAGCAAGATTGCTAGGCCTTTGACTAATCTGTTAGTTAAGGACGTGTCCTTCACTTTCGATGATGAAGGTATGAATTCTTGGGAGAAGCTTAAGAGAGCTTATTTCTGCACCAATCATATTTGCACCGGATTGGTCTAAGCCGTTCGAAATCATGTGCGATGCTTCTGATTTTCTCATAGGCGCTGTCCTAGGACAACACATTTATAACAAGCATCACGTGATTTACTACTCTAGTAGGACTCTCAACGATGCTCAATTGAATTACCCTACTACTGAGAAGGAATTCTTGACAGCAGTGTTTACCTTAGAGAAATTTCGTCCCTACCTACTAGGGTCCAAAACCACCATTTTCACCGATCATTCTGCGCTTAGGTACCTTATGATGAAGAAGGATGCCAACGCCCGACTCATTCGTTAGATCCTCCTTCTTCAAGAATTTGATTTTGAGATTCGAGACAAGAAAGGCGTAGAAAATGTCGTTGCTGACCATCTCTCACGAATCCCTAATTCTCCATGCAACGAATTACCCATAAATGAGGATTTTCCTGATGAAAATCTTTTAGCTATCTTTAGGGAACCTTGATTTGTTGATATAGTAAATTACTTAGTAACAAACCAAACTCCATCTTATTGGTCCAAAAACGATATATACCGTTCTTATCCCAAGTCCGGTATTTCTTTTGGGAGGAACCGTATCTTTTTAAGTACTGTTTTGACCAAATTATTAGGAGATGCATTCCCAATGAGGAGGTTAAGAGTGTTCTATCCTTTTGTCACGAACTTGCATGCGGTGGATATTTTGGTCCCCGCAAGACTGCTGAAAAAGTGCTACAAAGTGGGTCAACAACCCACTTTGTTCAAAGATGCTTATGAATTTTGCAAGATGTGCCCTAGATGCCAGTTGGTAGGAAGGATCTCAAAACGAGATATGATGCCCCTCAACCCAATTCTAGAAATAAAACTCTTTGATGTTTGGGGCATTAACTTTATGGGTCCATTTCCTAATTCATTTGGAAACCAATACATATTGGTTACTGTGGACTATGTGTCCAAGTGGTAGAAACCATTCCTAGTAGAACTAATGATAACAAAGTTGTCATAAAGTTTTTAAAAAGAACATTTTTTCACGCTTCGAAACCCCTCGTGCTATCATCAGTGATAATGGCACTCACTTTTGCAATAGATCCTTTGAAGCTCTTATGCGAAAGTATGCCATAACTCACAAGTTGTCCACACCTATCATCCTTAAACCAGTGGGCGGGTTGAGGTTTCCAATAAACAAGTCAAGCTTATCTTGGAGAAGACTGTGAACCAAAATCAGAAAGATTGGTCCACCAAACTTGTAGATGCCCTATGGGCCTACAAGACCGCTTTTAAGACGATTCTAGGGATGTCTCCTTATAGGTTAGTCTATGGTAAAGCTTGTCACCTACCCGTTGAGTTAGAGCACTGGGTCTTATGGGCATTCAAGCAGTTGAATTTCGACTTGACTAAGGCCGGTGACCTTCGAAAATTACAAATTTCTAAATTAGAGGAGTTAAAAAATGAGGCCTATGAAAATGCTAAGATCACTAAAGATAGAGTTAAGATTTTTCATGATAAACATATCATAAGAAAAACCTTTGTCCCTGGACAAAAAGTCATAATTCTATGCTTCATCTTTTTCTAGGAAAATTAAAATCAAGATGGTCTGGGCCATTCATTGTAAAAACCGTGTTTCCACACGGTGCTGTAGAGATCAGTGACACCAAGAATGGAAATGACTTTAAGGTAAATAGTCAACGCCTTAAACCTTTCTTGAAATCGGTACCGGTAAATGAAACGGTCATGGGTCTTTTTGACCCAGTGTATCGGTAACTTTCCTCTTTTCCATTTTATTTCATGCATATATACATTTCTTTCATACATTGGGACAATGCATGAGATAAGTGTGGGGGACGGCTCTAACATGACTAATATAACTAAAAAAAAGAAAACAAAGATATATATATATATATATATATATATATATATATATATATATATATATATAAAACAAAAAAACTTTTTAAAAGGTAAGAACAATATTTTGATATATTTTTTGTAAGAAATTAAGTCAATTTTAAGGAATAGGAAAATCATAACTAGGATTTCTTATACTTGATCAAAATAATATAACTTGTTTGATTTTTAGGGTTAGGAAGAAAATTGATGAAAGTAATTTAGTCTTGATCTTTACCTTGAAGAAATATACACACTTTATACACTTACACACTTAGGGTTCAAAGACAAAAATTCTTATGCCTTATAAAAAATAAAAATGTAAATCTAATTATTGATTAGCTAGGTGCTTTGGCCTAAGCAAGCATTGGTATTTTGCAAAAAATAATTAGATAAGTATGAAAAATATATATTTATATATAAATCCTCTGATTAAGCTGAGTATTTGTGCCTCATGAAGCATAAGTATTCACTCCTAAAAGAGGTACATTTTATAATAAAATCTTGATTTCGTGGCCTTATCTGCTCGAGTGTTTAAGTCCTTAGGGGTGTTTTCTCACCTGGTGCCTTAAAACTATCCGGTTTGGGTGTCACCGACTAAAGGCTCGTTACATGAGCAGATTAGAAAGCCTAATGGAATTGAGGAATAAATACCACCAAAAATAAATATAAATAAGGCATAGAGTTAATGTTAAAGAACCCTTAGTTAAACTTCACAGTCATGATGGTGCATATGACTCAGGGTAAAGTAATAGACTAAATGAGAAATACAATTTGACTTCTTACTTTGATTGATGACATGTTTTTGAATAGAGACTAAGTTTAAGAATGAAAAATTTGATATTCCTATAACTTATAAATTACTTAAACTCTCACAAATATACTTCAAATATTTTCTCTTTTCAAAATGCTTTTTGAACATACTAACATTTTTTCTCTTTCTTTATAGATTTTGTGAATGCAATCCACTGAAAACTCTCACGAGACAAAACTCGTCCTCTAGGGGTAACCTAGAGGTTTAACGGCTTGTTGCACGTGCTCAGTGCAATCGAGTGACCTGCGAAAGTGGTCTAATAATTGATTATGATACTTTGATGTTTTGCTCGAGGGCGAGCAAAAGATAAGTGTGGGGGTATGATCGGTCACATATATTGCATACATATTGTCACATTATCATGCTTATTATCTAAATAAATCATATTAATAAGTCCTATTTTTCTGTATAAAATGCAGGCCCATTGCTAAATGATAGGAAAGAGAAACGAGCCCAAAACCCATCAAATTCTAATTTAATTCAGAATACATTCGAAAGCAGGAAATCAGGGCAGATCTTGACAATTCAGAGAGGTTGAAAACCGGTTGAAATAGATCTTCTTAAATCAAGTGGTTAAAGCCAACAATCAAAGGTCGTTCCGTCAAATCCAGGAGCTGAAACAGAGAATCCAGCAAGACAACGGAGCCAAAGTCCACGCCAGCCAATTCTCCACCAGGATGTGGCCACTTAGCCACATCCTGGCCGCGGATCCGCGGCCCAAGCCGCGGATCTGCGGCTTGTTAGTGGAGATAAGGGGAGCGTTTGCTCCCCTTATCTCCTCACTCCTTTCCCTCTGGGGTTTTGCCTATAAAAAGCAGGATTTTGTACAGAAAAAGGGACCGGATCTTAGATTTAGTTTCTCTCTTTGTTTTAAGGTGTTAGGCTCTTTATTAGATAGTATAGAAATTGTAACTCTGTTTTGTAATTTGTAGTTCAGTTCAAATACCAGTGAGAGAGAGGAATTGAGTGATTGTATTCTGAAGATTGAAGTGACATCAATAAAAGGATCAAGCTTTCTGTTCTTCCACTCCATTTCACGGTATGTCTTGCTTTATTTACTTGCATTGTTTTTCGTCTTCCATGAGTAGCTAATTTCATTTGCTGGGCTCACTATTATTCCTGTCTCCGATCTCTCTTCTTTTTGAATGATTTTTGATGAAAAGACCCAATGAATCATTTGCATGCCTAAACTAAGCCTTTCTTATTGAAAGTGTTCTTGAAGGCACATGAGGATGGGTTTGGATTTTTAAACTTCTACTTCTCTTAAAAATGTTTTTTGAACTTGTTTTTATCTCATACTTGAATTACTTGATGATTTAACATTCAATTCAAGACGATTTCTTAAAGAAAAGAGTTAACTTTTCCAAGCTATCTTATGTGCTTTATTTAAAACTTTCTAAACGCAATATTATGTTTTGCCTATGATCAAGCTGAGGCACTAAGGATTTCAAGAGAAGAACACACGTTGAGTAGTGAGATAGTGAGCCCAGATCTTCTTCGTATATTAAAAAACAACAAATCACTCTTTAAGCTTTATAAAAAATCACCTTTTTCAAAGCCTTCTCTAAATTTACAAATTTTCTTTTAATCATCTCCCTTCTCTCCATTCTCTTTTTCAACTTAAAAGAAAGACACCAACTTCATTCTTTGTTACTTAATAAAAACACCGAAAAGCTTCTATCGCATTCCTTCTCATGGATACGACCCGTTAGCCCAAAGCTACACGGTAATCCTTTCACTTTCATTTTTCAATCACCCTTTTAGAGGCTTGACTTCTGGATAGAAAGAATATAACATGTCTGCAATGCTGTCTCTGGACGGTGTCTTCATCTCTGTGCGTACAGACATATGTTCTCCAAGTGAAGTGAGGATTTCTGTCATGGAGTGCACTGAGCCGAGAGGCGCTAGTCTTGAAGTGAGGACTTCAGTTACGAAGTTGAACTGAGCCGAGAGGCATTGGTCTCTGAGTGAAGTGAGGAGTTCAGTTGCAGAGTTGAGTTGAGCCGAGAGGCGCTGGTCTCTGAGTGAAGTGAGGAGTTGAACTGAGCCGAGAGGCACTGGTCTCCAAGTGAAGTGAGGACTTCAGTTGCGGAGTTGAACTAAGCAGAGAGGCTGATATGGTGCCGTTATTCTTGAGTGGGGGTTTCCCTTCTCAGAATGCACAATCATAAGATTCCGAGTGAGGAGAGCCCTCATCTGCGGAGCTGGATAGGCAGTTGCTCAATTGAGGATGAGCCTTTCGGGAGCAGTTGCCCAATTAAGGATGAGCCTTTGGAGCCCAGAGATAGGTGTTTGTACTGCGATTCTCGAGTAGGGGCTTTCTTCTTCAAAACAGACAAACTGGCAGTACCTTAATCGGGGATGAACCTTCCGGAAGACAGTTGCCCAATTGGGGATAAGCCTTTCGGAGGGCTGTTGCTCAATCAGGGCTGAGTTTAAGGAGTCGCCCGGAGGCAAATGCTTGTGTAACCGTTCTTGAGTGGGGCTTCTCTCCTCAGAATGCACACAGACGAAGGCCCCGAGTGAAGGGAGCTTTTAGTCGCGGAGCTGAGATTAGCAGTAATCTGATCAAGAATGAGCCGGAGTGATTTTGGAGATGAATACCTGCATTGTCATTCTCGAGTGGGGGGATCCCTCCTCGTACTTTCCATCAGGAGAAGAAAGGGTGTAGGCTGGCCGTGCTGGGGCAGCAGGTTCCACAACCCTTAGAAGGATGTAGGAAAGCCGTTAAGAATGCATTTTTATTAAATAATTTTAAAATACATGAAAGTAAATAAAATACAGGGAGTTTTATCCGTTTGAGAAACTTCTCTGTTTTTACTTCTCAGATTGGTGTCAGTCAATCGTTCTGTATTAAGTGACCATGTGTTGAGGTTGATTCGGAGAAGAGATCTCCTATTGTCTTTCTGTCTCCGGGTGCGAGGGTGTACTCTTGGAGATAGCCCTTCTAGATGAGATATTCAAGGTACTTTCGGAGAGACCGACGTGAGAAGTTCGATGCCCCTTGTTGGCGTGGAATGAACAGTAGTCTTTCGCCTGAGACGAATAGGGTCGTCTGTCTTGGTCTCCAGACGACTCACTCAGGATTGACCCCTGATGGCCTCAAAGATGTCTTGAATTGGGAGCTTCAGCGGGGTGAAGCTGTCGGCTACTTGGTAGGCTCTGAATTGGTTCTGCTGGGGGTGTGAGAATAGTTGCTTCTTGAAAGCGCCTTGCCCACGACCTTGGAGGTCAACGGAGGGGCCTCTGTGTTGTGACTTTGGTTTTGTTCCATCGTTGACGCAGTTGAAAGATGGGTTGGCGGAGCTTTTCATTGCCTCCTCCAATTGGATGTATGGCTGGGCTCGGTATAAAATCTTGCTTCAACGGATGACATTATATTTCACCAGATACTTGTGCAGTGGGTGAGTGATCCGTAGTCCACTGATGAATGCAATAGCGGATGCGTTTTCACTGCAATCATGTACTTTGGCCAGTTGATTCTGAAAGTAGCCAATGTATGTCTTGAGACTGTCGGAGGGCCTCATTTTAATGGAGAGGAGGTGATAATTGTTCTGCTTGAACTCCTGACCGGAAGAGTATTAAGCGAGAAACAACTTGGTGAGATCTCCGGAGTCGTGAATTGAGCGTTGTGGAAGGAAATAGAACCAGTCGGAGGCTACCCCTTTCAAGCTGAAGAGAGAGATCTGGCACAAGATGAAGTCGTTTCTGGAATGGATCACCATCTTGTCCTGGTACCGACAGTGGTGCTGAACTGAGTCGTTCTGACTGGAGTAGCAATCAAAAGTCAGGATCTCGAACTTCTTGGAAATTCGTATTCCAATATGGCCTCGAAGAGGGGAGAATTGGATGCATCAATGGCGATGGCCCTGAATTTGTAGTGATGTGGCATACTCGCTTCTTCGACTCGCTCTTGTACGAGCTTGTCGAGATCTTGGACATGGATGAATGCCTTAGTTCTCCTCCGAGACTGATGAGGTCGATTCTTCATGCGGGGATGAGGGGAACTTGACTCGTCATCGGATTGCTCCGATGGAGTGGGGGAGGCTGCTGCAACGCCTCTAACTTTGAGACTGCTTGTCACTTATAGCCTCCGTAGCACTGGACCTCTCTGGCGACAGGAGCGGTACTCGGATGTTCTGGAGGACCGCGATCTGGGCGAGCAGCTGGTCGTTTAAGTGTTTCATTTTCTCCCCTTCACGGGCCGCCTGTTCTTGATCTTGTTTTGCTTGCTCCCGTTGGTGGTCGAACAGAGCTTGTTGCTTCACCAATTCTTCATATCGGCGAACATTTGGGGGAGTTGGGCTTCGTAAACAGATGGCGGGTGGATGTCTCCAGTTGCCCCCCTGCGAAGGCGCGGAGACAATATCTTCTACAATGGGGTCGAGGCTCTCTAGGGGAATAATGTCTCCAGCGGTGGCCACAGATTTGCCCTTGGAGGTGGTCACTTCACTGGTGGTCGACTATTTTTTCGGGGCCATGACTTGGTGGAGAGGCTTTTTGATGGTGAGTTTGGTAGGAGAGAAACCTAAGCGTTGGGACTCAGATGACGAAAGCACCAGTGATTTTCCTATGCGATTGATCAAATGATCGATCTCACACCACAAGCAAGAAGGAGGATCTGCTTAGAATGATATAGAATGTAAAGATCCAATCGGCAAACTGGCGTAGACAGAGATTTTTACGTAAAAACCCAGAATGGAAAAAACCACAGGGAGGAGAGAGGAATGATTCACTATCTTTTTTCTGCGTGTTACAAGAGAGTTTTCTCAGTACATTTTTCTCTTTTTTTTTGTCCATCGCCTTGTCTTTTTTTTTGCCTATAAGTAAGCTGTTTGTGATGTAACTGATGATGTAGATCTTTCTCCGTTATTCATGATCCACGGTTAAGATTCTTCCATATCCGTTTAGATTGGCGTACTTTATTGTTGGGATTGGCATGTCGAGATATCCGCCGTTATTCATAACCATCCCTGCTGGAATAGAGGGTATTTAGAATGTAGGAATTTCGTGGCAGGTGTAACCATTCTTGCAATCCAGAAACCTTGCTGTTGAGCTGTCCAGTAGGAGTTGGGGTGAAGTCTGGTAGTTGCGGATGTCGGGGTGAAAAGGGACTCGGGGTCCTCTCCTCGGAGTTGGGTTATGTCTCGGGGTTGGGCCTGAGACCTCTCTCCTCATGGTTGCATGTGAGTCGCTTGGCATCTTGGGCGTGTTGTCTACTTAAGGTACCTCTGGTGCGGTGGAACACGTGTCCGATCCCTAGGGTTAACCAGATTTTGACCACTACAAGTTAAAATAGAAATGTGGGTTTAAAGAGAGGTGGAGGGTAGAAAAAATTCGATGTATATGAAAAGGTAGTCACTCAGTTTCAGATTTCTTTCTTAAAGCTTTTCTTTGGTGCATTTTTCCCTTTTGAAAAACTGTCCACCAACACAGGTACAAACGCACATTTAATGACATACCAAAATTAGACAGCAAGATGTTATTCTTATCGTGAAATTGCACATTGTGCTATAATGCTATTGAAAACCAACACTTTTGTTATGATTTACACATCAAAAACTCATCACGTGGACCAAAATTCAGACTGTTTCAAGATTTATTACCCATGCATCAGGGAGTCTCCATATGCGTTGCTTATAGCCTTAAAACTTTTCCCTGGGGATCACTTGATGCACAGGTAAGAAACATCTAAACTACAAGATTTTGTGTCCACATGTTTTATATGTGCAGCTTATGATGGACAACATTGACCATCGAATTTGTATGGTCAAATTTTCCATCACACAAAAAAATTTCACCTAATCAGTTTGTTTGCATTCACACACACATACACGCACAGCCACATACCTTTTTCTTTTTGGAAACACACAAACACACCCGCACATGTATGTATCTATGCATGTATGCACACATACATATGTATAGATAGATATGTGTGTGTACATATATGTGTACGTGTGTACATATATGTATCTATACACACATACATGCATACCATGGTTTAAAATCTCGGTATCGGTATTGGTATTATTGTTGACCAATGGTTTTTTGCATCAATATCATCAATATGAACCCTTTATGTGTGTGTGTGTGTCGTGTCGTGGTTGTAATATGATGCAAGCGAGGTATTGCTATGATATCCCAAAAAAAAATGGAACCTTTTTGGGAGTGAAGAGATGGTTTCAGTCTCAAATAGGAGTAGAGAGACATGGATAAAAATAAATAGAGAATGGAAACCTATTCACCAACCAGTAAAAGAAGCATAGCAGATTCCTTCTCTAAATTATGCAACTAAAAGAATTATAACAAATACAGCTGATCCATTACCACTAGGAGAGCATCTATCCTGTTAATCAGGATCTAATTATTCTAAAATCAATCTAATTCCATCAATGACTTGACATCAAAAGACTAGGACATCATGTACAATCCATCCATGAAAAACAAAAGTAACATCTTTGAAGAAATATAACACAAAAGTGAATAAACCACATTGACTTCACTCACTATCTGAAGTTTTCCCGCTGTATACATAATGCCCTCCAAGAAAGTAAAATTTGTACTGAAAAGATTCTCTAAAAACTTGTCCTGTAGCATTAGTAAATTTCTTCATTATCGAATCATTGTATTCTTAACTGTTTTGATTTATAGTTGAAACTGAGCAAAGTGTGAAACAACTTATAGGAGATAATGGAAAGGATTTCAACAAGTAGTGAAGCAGGTGGCGCTGGCGGCTCTAACTCGTATACTGGTTTGAAAAGATTGGACCAACTGTGGTCTAGTATATGTGACACTTCACCAGGTAATGTTTTAATATTTATTAATTTTCATGCTTATTCTTAATTATGGTAGATTGCGATGTCCTAGATAAAATTACTACTTCTAGATAATAGTACTTGCTGTCAAACTTATATTACTTTTTCATCACTCAGTTAATTTCAATTTTAGAGAGTGAGTACAGATTTATATTCTATTTGTTGTATTGAATATATGCTACTGAAGCCTTTAAGTTTGTTTTTAGAGGCTTTCCAGAGACATTGAATATTTGCTATAGATCAACATGTAACTTCGAATATTCCATGCGCTGTTGGCTGTTTACTTGTCTACGAGAATTCTGGAGGTTTGCTCCTTGTTTGCGTGAGTTTAAGCTACAGATAGACAAGCTAGATTCTGGAGCATGCTAACTTGCTCTTTAGTAAGACTGTCCACAGTTTCTTGTTTACAAATTAGGACCCATTTAGGGGTTGACGTCACATTGGTAGTCCATTATTTGATATCATAGACACATGCGACCATAGTGTGAGTAATCACCACTGAAGAAAGATAACCCTCTGCAACTGTTCTGTTTTACTCTATTGAGCTCAATTTTATATTCTTACCCGTTGGAGATTAGCCTGAACCTTTCATGTGATTACGTTATCCGGGGTTAATGTTCAATCATACATCCCTTTAATAGAATCTCGATGCATCAGTATATATTATTTTCTCATGCAAGACTGTCAAAATTGATTCGTTTCCTCCCACTATGATCACATTATATCTCGACCTTGGACAAATATGTGATGTGGTTTTATGCAAAAGTAGCTGTTCATTGGAATCAAATGCTTTATCTTCAGCAACTAGATGCGCTAAAATGAAAATCAAATTCAATGGTGTATCATTATGGAGCTTAGATTTTATGTAAGATCCTGACTATCATTTGTCCATTCTTTTGCAGCTAAGGAAATCCAGGAAGTTGTTTCCCGAGTTAATGGTTCATCGTTCCACTCTGATCTAGGTGACAATGCTAGCTGCATGTTTGATGTATTAGTTTGTGGAGGTACTTTGGGCATCTTTATAGCTACTGCACTTGTCTCCAAGGGCCTTCGTGTTGGCATTGTTGAAAGAAACCTTATTAAGGGGGTACTCTTGTATTCATCATAGAGGTTCTTAACTTAATTTGATATATTCTCATATTTATCGACCTACATCCTTTTGATGATTATTTTTATCAGAGGGAACAAGAATGGAATATCTCAAAAAAGGAGCTAATGGAACTTGTCCATGTTGGCATTCTTTCAGAAGATGATATTCAACAGGTCATTGCAATCAAGTTCAATCCTGTAAGTTCTGAGCTTGTGGCTCTTTGCCAATCTGCAAGATATTAACACTGTTCATATTTGAGTAAACTATTTTATTCATGTAATGATGCCCTCTTTGTGCCTTGTTCTTTGCTCTGCAGAATAGATGTGGGTTTGAGAAGAAAGGTGATGTTTGGGTTGAAGACATTCTTAATCTCGGTGTTTCGTAAGTTTACATTATCAAACTTTTTATGATATCGAAGCATGCAAGTGAGAGTTTATTAATCCACTAGTTATATAATTATTAACTGATATCTCACTTCCAGACCTGCTGTCTTACTTGTGTTGTATGAACATAATGCACGCATCCACCAGGCACCAGCTAGGCATTTTGTACCAGAATGGGGTTAGATATGGAGCACAAAACTCTAAACTAAGATGGCTGCATGGAAAGATTGATAGAATTTTATTACTTTATAACGGTCTGTCAATGATGTCCATCCTTATTTTTCACATTAGCTCGATTGGTAGACTAGATGTGATACTGTTAACTAACACTTGAAATCAGCCATTGCATTGTGATCTTAGTCTCACCTATCAAATATATTAATCCAACTCAGCATTCCCATGTATCTGAAATTCCACAATCCATCTCCTCTTCCAAGACCATATTCCATCCTACTATTTGAGGATTCAAGTCTTCATTCCCATTAACCTCCTCTTCTATGATTGTCGGCTCTCGTCTCTGGTCAAATCAAGGCTACTAATAAACGGCTACTAATAAACTCTAATATTATATTTTTTTTGTGATTCTGTCTTCATTTTTCCACATCCTAATTTCTTTTTGTTAGTTTGGATAATCTTAATAATATAAACTATAAAGTACGCCTTCTCCAATGATAGTGTGAAATTAAGTGGAAAGATTGTGTTCAATGGGCTTAAGGCTTGTGAAAATCTATTCTCATGCAAAGGATTGCCAAAATATTTAACAAAAACTCGAAAATGATGTTGAAGCAGTATAGTGAGTTGTAGTGACCACTGAGGCCTAGCTTATTGGCAAGGGCATGGGGTTAGGTTATGGGAGGCCCCGAGTTCAAGACTGGGCTTGGATTTTGTTCCCCCACCAAAAGAAAAGAAGAGTCGCGATGCTGCCTTAGATATCGCTTGATGAACAGGCTAATAATTGAGAAGGGATTTAAAACTAATAGGATTGAAGACAAGAGGTTTGAACTAAACTTTGCAAGATTTGACAATACAAAAGAGAGGAAATTGTTTCTTTGACTCTCTCTCTACATACACCACACTTTGTTATGGGTGTTACGACACCTCTCCTTCTCTCTTTTTGATGTGGGCATCCAGCCATGGCACGTGAACCAAAGAAGACGAAGTCGCGCAACTCAAGTCTGATTCGAGCAATTCAAGGATTTTCATGTACTTTTTATTTTTGTTTTTATTAGTAGTTGTATTTTTTTTTTATTTAGTACCACATCGGCTGTGATTTGGAACTAAAAATTTGTAAAGTCTATTTATAAACTCTTTGATTAGTTGGAATGATTAATGAAGAATTTTGAATAAAGAAATTATTTGTGTGAGATTTGTGTTTTCTTAATTTTTGTTTAGGATTTAAATTCCTAATCCCAATCTAATTATCTCTTTTATCTAAACTCTAACCCTAATCATTATTTCCTCTCTTTCTTCTCCACGCTCAGCACAGCCGCCAAGCTCTCTCTAGCAATCTCTTCTCTTCCTGCAAGCATTCTCTTCCTTCCTCTCTCCCCTTTGCAAAATAACCCAAGCCATGACGACGAACTTTACAATCGACATCCTCTATTGGTCACTGATCTCTGTGATCATCAGTAGGTAAGTTTTCTTTACACGTTCTATTTATTTGTGGGTTCGATAATCATCTGTATTATTTTATCAATAATATCTGCTGTCACAAATATTGTGAGACTGTGAGATATCGTTACCCTGTGTTTACTGATCATATGCATTGATTTTACGAGATTTTGTCATTGTAATTGGGTAATTACGTCATTTTATTTTAGATTTAGAACGGTAATACTGTATTTGCACATTTTGTTAAAATTCATTTGTTTGCATTTAGTTTTAATTATTTTCCTATCCAAGATTGTTTTGTTGGTAAAACATAGTAAAGTTTATTATGTCCCAGATCTCTGATTCACACACACATCACCGAATCACATCACTTTCACTTCTACTTAACTCTTGCTTCACTTGTTGCCTTCTACATCTGACTTCTCACTTTTTTTTTGGAGATGGGCCTGTAGGCTTACATGACCACTGTTCGAAATATCGGCCGAGTCGGATTCGGATACGACTCGGCCGAGTTGTATTCGACTTGGCCACCTCCGATATGACTCGGAGGCCCGAGTCGACCGAAGGGCGCCGAGTCGACCCGTGTCGGGTCCGTCTCGGACTCGACTCGGTCAACTCGGCCGAGGCGCCCGTGACGGATCGATTAAAAGCGCTGAGGGAGAGAGAGATCAGATCTGATCTCTCTCTCTCGCGCTCGCCGTCCCCCGCGTCGCCCTCGCCGTCCCCCCGCGTCGCCCTCGCCGTCGCGTCGCCGTCTTGCAGGTAATTCTCCTTCTCTCCCTCTCAGTTTCTCTCTCTCCCTCTCCTTCTCTCTGTGCCTCTCTCTCCTTCTCTTTCTCTGTCTCTCTCCCGCAGCGGCTCTCTCTCTCTCTCTCCGTCTCTCTCTCTCCGTCCGTCGGACTGTCTCTCTCTCTCTGTCTCTCTCTGTCGGACTCTCTCCCTCTCCTTCTCAGTCTCTCCCTCCCTCTGTCTCCGTCTCTCTCCCTCTGTATCTCTCTCTCTGTCGGACTCTCTCTCCCTCTCTCCCCCTCTCAGTCTCTTTCTCAGTCTCTCTCTGTGTCGGACTCTCTCTCCCTCTCCCTCTCAGTCTCTCTCCCCCTCTCTGTCTGTCCCTCTCTCTGTCTCTCTCTCCTCCTCTGTGTTTCCCTCTCTCTCCTCTGTCTCCGTCTCTCTCTCCCTCCCTCTCTCTGTTCCTCGCTCTCTCCCTTAGTTTAATTAATTTGCGTTTAATTTAATTTAATTTAGTTTAGTTTAGTTAAAGTTAATTTAAGTCAATTTAATTTAATAAAATTTTGTAATTATAATTAAGTTAGGTAATTTAATAATTTTATTGAAGTTAGGTAATTAAGTTAGTGTAGGTTATTCTAGTATAAACTAGTTTAGTTTAATTTAATTTAGTTTCATTTAATTGAGTTTAATTTAATTTAAATTAGTTTAGTTAACTTAATTTAGGTTAATTTAATTTAATAAAGTTTTGTAATTAAATTAGGTAATTTAATAATTTTATTGAAGTTAGGTAATTAAGTTAGTGTTGCTTAATCTAGTATAAACTAGTTTAGTTTAATTTAGTTTCATTTAATTGAGTTTAGTTTAATGTTGTTTTAATTTAGTTAATTTTAGTTTTAATTTAATTTAACAGATAATTTTTTTAAATTTCAGTATGGCTCCAAAGCAACGCGATATTGGATGGGACATGGTACCCCTGTTGGTGGAAGTAGAAAACTTGTGAAGTGTAATTATTGTGGGAAACAAGTCCATGGTGGTATCACTAGATTGAAGCAGCATATAGCACATGTACCCGGTCAGGTGGAAGGATACTTGCGAGCATCAAAAGAGGTATCTCAAATAATGAGACGACATCTTTCTGAAGGTAGCAAAGAAAGAGCGGCCATAAAATCTAAAAAAGAGCGACTTATGAGATCTTTAGGTGAGGAAGATTTTTATAATGTGACCGAAGAAGATTCTGATAATGAAATTGAAGAAGTTGGTGGTTTAGAAGGAGTTGAAAGAAGACAATTAAAACAAGCTATGAAAGAAAGTCGTGAAATGGCTTGGAGATCGGCAGAAAGAGTTGATATTGGTGGCAGTAGTTCACAGCCTTCAGGATCAGGGAGTAACCGTGGATTGCGTCGGAGTATGACTATGAGAGAAGCTGAAATTTCAGCTCGTGGTATTGATCCTTACATGTTCCCAACAAAACAGAAATCAATCAAAAGCATGTTCTCAACTGAGAATATGAAAAAGGTTGGAAAATCTGTGGCGAAGTTCTTTTACTACAATGCAATACCATTCAATGCAGCTGATAGTGGTCCTTACTATCAAACCATGATTAATACTATTGCGGAGGCAGGCCCAGGTGTAAAAGGCCCTACAGGGTACAAGATTGGCAATCTATATTTAGAGGAGGAAATGAAAGAAACTGAAGTATATATTGCTTCAATAAAAACAAAATGGCCGCAGTATGGTTGCACGATCATGTGTGATGGATGAAGTTCTCATAATAGAAAGCCTATTGTTAATTTCATGATTTATTGTGATAGAAACATGATCTACCATACTTCTGTTGATACCACTAATATCTCGAAGACTACTGAGTATATATTCTCGCTAATAGATAAAGTTGTTGATGAAGTTGGTGAAGAAAATATCGTGCAGGTTATAACAGATAATGAGGCAAGTTTCAAAGCAGCTGGTCACATGTTGATGGAGAAGAGAAAATATTTATTTGGTCTCCTTGTGCAGCACATTGCATTGATTTGATGCTTGAAAATATTGGTTCTTTGAAATCAGTCAAGGAGACATTGGATGATGCTAAGATGATCACATCATTCATTTACAATAGCCTCAAAGTGGTGAATTTAATGAAGCTATATACCAAAGATAGAGATTTGTTGAGACCAGATATAACACGATTTGCCAGCGAGTTTATTTCTATTGAAAGCCTTATTCGCTATGAGCAAGATTTGAAAAGAATGTGTACGACTACGAATGGCGTGAATTCAACAAGGAAAGGAGTAGAAGAAGTGTGCGAGATAAGGTTTCTAATCTCATTCTGACTGACCGGTTTTGGAAGAAAGCAAGAGAGGTCTAAAACATTATGGATCCTCTTGTTAGAATCTTGAAGATAGTGGACCAGGACAAGAAACTTACACTATCTATTATATATGAAGCTATGGATAGAGCAAAATTGGCTATAAAGGCATCAAATAAGAACTGAAAAAAGTACTGGGATATCATTGATAGAAGATGGGAGGGACAATTGCATTGACACTTGCATGCTGCTGGTAATTCATTTGCCTAGAAATCATATTTGTTGACTAGAAATTGAAACTGTCATATCATAACAATCGTGTGCATACATTATTGCAGCATATTTTTTAAATCCAGCACTCCAATATTCAAAAAACTTTCTACACATCCAGAAGTGAGATATTTAGAACCTTGATTCTAACCATGTTACAGTCGTTTCACAAATTTTTATTTTTTGGATGACTACACTGGAATGACCCTACTTGTTAAAAGAGAAGATCTGAAGTCTTTAGTCATTTAGTCCCTTTCTTATTGAAACTAGAACATAGTTAATTGTTTTCCCGTTCCAACACAAAAGGTTTGACATTGCTTGATGCTAGTTCTCATATTTCTTATTCCACATCACTTAACTTGGGCATATGTTGTTTAACTTCTTCTGTCAATGCACCCTAATTGCAAAACTTCTTCTGCCAATGCACCCTATTCAATGGTATCATAGGGGGAATAAACTGCGTACTATTACTATGAATGTATAATCTAAGGCTGCGTTTGGTAACAAGAGTTAGGGGGAATTAAAGGCTAATTGATGAGGACAACTAATTCATGCAAGAATTAGATTCTTGGATTTAGCCTTGAAATGGGGAGACATTGACCATTACAAAAGAATTATCGATTCCAGCTCATAACTGGAATTGGCACAACTCCAGCGGCTTCCCAAAAAAAATCAATAGGAATTACTATAATAGTCCCTTCCACATGGGCAACAATCAACACTGACAGAACCCTTTCCCAAAAGATAAGGTTAACAAAGATCTCTTGCTAAAAATAAAAAAAGACAACTGCTTTCACTTCTTCCTCTCCTCTCCCTCCCTTTCTTCTTCCCTGTCGTTCTTCCTTGCCGACCCTACCATAGAAAAAAGGAAAATTCACCAAAAAAAAAAAAAAAAAGAAAGGACAGTGGTTGCTGCCATCTTGACAAAGAAGAACGAAAGGATTTCAGTTTGTGTGCGGTGTTGACGAAGGATAGTGATTTTTATAGAATTGAACAAAAATTGAATGAATTAAGAGGTGAGATATGCTCTATTGCTCTAAAAATAGGATTTTTATTTTTGAGATATGCTTTAGTGCTCTAAATTAGATGCATAAAATTAATGTTTATGTTGCTTAGAAGTAGCTTAATTGGTATCATCTAACTTATCATAGTGGTTCTAATATGTATACACATCCTCCAAACCTTATATGGAAATTAAAAAAAATGTCATGAGAGAAATAGAAAGCACAAGCATTCATGAAATGAATTAGGTCTTGGTACAGAAGTAAACAAGGAATTCCAAACTTTTTCATGTCAAGTGCTTAATAGGTTTAATTTATATAATAAAATGATAGGTAGAATTATCTCTTCTTTTTATCAATATCATCCCAACAAATACTTAATTTTGGCACCCCTGTATATTAAGTGGTCATTGTTCTTTATTATTTATTTTGTAGATTTTCATTTTAAATGAAGGGATAACACTTTCCTTCATTCTTGTTTTGTTCTCCTCTGTCACATACAAAGTTGAATTCAATTTACTTTTTTGATTATTTGTATATATGGCTTTACCCTTATATCTTTAGCCCCATTCTATGGGCCAACAGGGTTAGAGATGTACTCTAGCAAAAATATAATAGGCAAGGTTGAAGAACTTAGTTTCGGTTTCAGCCTCGCTAGAAAGTTTAGTTTCAAATGATTTTGAATGTTTCAATAATTTCAGTATAAGTTTTGTTTTTGGTTTCTATTCATTTTAAGAGTTTTAAATATGTAGGTAGACCAAAATATGATGGATCTTTTGTGCTATATTTAATAGTGTCTAAAAGGTTATAAAAAAATATATTTGTACTTTTAGATTATATAAATATTTTAGTTTTATAGATATGAATGAGGATTTGGTTTTCTAAATGAATTGCATGTGTTTTTTCTTTTGCAAATATAAAATTTCTGAGAGGGTTAGATGTAAATTAGTTCATTTAAATGTTTTGAAGTTAGATCTCCCTCCTTGCTCTCTCCTCCCTTCCTCTCTCTTTCTTTTTATTCATTTAAATGTTTTAAAGTTTCAGTTTTTTTATCAAAAAGATCTATTTATCTGTGTTTTAGATGAATACTAGTTCAAATATGCTCTTATCTTCGATTATTAGCTCTCTAGACAACAAAAGTTGTTTATTTTAGAAGTTCTTTAACCAGTTTCATGCGAAACTGATTTTAAGTGTGGTTTTGGATTTCTGACGTTCAAAACCAGTACAATTTGGTCGAAACCTCAAACCTTGATAGTAGGTGTGTTACTAGTAGCAAAGAATGAGAAGAACTCTTTCATACTAAAAATCTTTCATTGTACGCAATCTTATTGTTGGAGTAAAATTTAACTTTTAGTGAAGAATTAGAAAGGAAATGGTTACTCTTTTGTTGCATCTTAGCAATATAAATGGGATTTTTTTCAATCTTAGGTTGACATCTCATAATTCCCATGTAAGGGCACATCTTTCAAAGTTAATGTTGAACTTATTGTTTTTTCCTTCAAAACATAGTTATCATTAGGAGATTGAAATAATAATAAAGAGATTGTTTAAAACTTAAAAACTCCGGCCGGGATGTCTGATAACTAGTTATTGCATCACTGTGGGAAACTGTCTACCCAACAATCTCTGAGAAGATAAAATTAATTAAAACTTTGAGTGTATTTGGAAGCTTTGAGATAATTCTATGAATTGTTTTCTTTAAGTTGTTCTACTTCTCAGTAAGTTGTAATGAAATCCTAGATTGCAGTTTTGAGAAAAGGGTGCCTAGAAGGTAGTATTAAAATTAAATTAGCTATTATATCGTGCACTGAAATTGTCTACTCTACAATTAAATTTTTGGTTAATTTTGCGTTTTTATTGTTTAGATTGAAACCATTTATCAAATGGTGACATTGCTTCTAATTGGATTGAAAATTTTTAATTATCTTTTTTTCTTGTGGAATAGTAGATTTAAATGTTGGACAACTACTACAATTTGAAAAGAAATCTTAGATTTTTTTCATGCAGATTGCGCTATTGCATGAGCAATAATATAATTTTCATTCTAATTTCATTACACATTCAAAATATTAAATATTGTAGGCTCAGTTAAGTGATGTATTTAATTATATAGATAAATGGCAACTTTAAGAAAGTTTAACACACATTTGACAGATGCTTCTTACTCATCAGTGAATGTCAGTAGTGGTAGTAGTGGTATGCATTACTCTAGTGTTTGTCAAAAATATCATTGCGGATTGTATTATAAGCAAAAAATAGTTGGATCTCATTCAAAAATTTTAGGGCGTACTTACATCAATTGCTTGAGATTTCCAAATGGATATTACAAGTTCTTCCTTTGATTACATGATCGAGATAGAGACTATAACCTTGGAGCTCAAGTGAGTAGACTGACCAACTCCAAGAAGTCTGCCAAGAGCTTCTTGATACAACATAGAGACGCGAGAGTTGAATTCAAATTTTAATAGGAAATTAAATTGGTTTTCAGGATTTTTCATGAGTGCAATGTTGGGGATTGTTTTTTCTATGTTTTTTATGTATTTTGGTGGTGCAAAAGGGTAAGGTACTCCACCTCATTTGAAGATGTGTAATGTATGAAATAGTATGGTATTTTAGACTTTGTACTATATATATTTTGCTGCAATCAGACTTCTTCACTGCAGCACCAGGAGTAGTTTCATAGTGGATTGTATTGTAATTGAAAAATTGTTGGATCTCATTCAAAATGCCCTGTCATACCTAGGAAAACTCATAATGTTAATTGGAAATCTCGGGTAATTAATGCAGGTGTGACGATATTTTGGATGAGATCCAACTATTCTTCGATTACAATACAATCCATAAAAATATTTTTTTCGATCACTAGAAGAATACATACCAATACACTACCGACACTAATTGATGAGTAAGTATAGGTTGGATGTGTGTTGGAATTTCTTGTAGTTTTCATTTATCTATAATTTAATACATCACTTAATTGTGTCTACAATATTTAATATTTGAATGTGCAATGAAATTAGAAGGAAAAATTACATTATGGCTCATGCAGTAATGCAATCTGTATGAAAAAAAATCTAAAATCTCTTTCAAATTGCAATAGTTTTCCAACAATTCTGTCTAATATTCCACAAGAAAAAGGATAATTGAAAATTTTAATCAAATTAGAAGCAATATCACTGTTTGATAAGTGGTTTCAATTTAAAGTTTAAACATTAAAAAAGCAAAAGTAATCAAAATTTGATTGCTGAGTAGACAATTCCAATGCACGATATAATAACTAATTTAATTTGGTACCTGTAGATAAATGAAACCTTAAAAAGGAATTGAATGATAATAAAGGAGAGACAATATATATATATATATATATATATATATATATATATTTATGTAGAATAAAAATGATGGGTATGTGTCTATTGGGCAGGTCTATTGGGTAGAAAACCAATAACCCAATAACTATTTTAATACTCCCCCTCAAGCTGGAGCATAAATATCAACCATGCTCAGCTTGCTACATAAGATAAAAAACACCTTTGGAGAAGCTGCTTTGGCAAGTAGATCTGCCAACTCCTTTGAAGATCGAGTAAATGAGAGAGAAATTACTTTTTTGGTCCATGCATCTCTGATCAGATAACAGTCAACCTCTATATGCTTAATCTTCTCATGGAACTCCTGATTCTGTGCGATATAGATAGCAGACTGATTATCACAAAACATCGGCATAGGACTAAGATGATGAAAACCAAACTCCAATAACAGATTCTTCAGCCACATTATTTCACAAGTAGTATGTGCCAAGGCTCTATACTCAGTCTTTGCATTGGATCTAGAAACATCTTATTTCTTGCTCTTTTATGTTACTAGATTTCCTCTAATGAATATGCAATAGCCAGTAGTGGACATCCTATCTCCCTTATTACCAGCGTATCCTGAGTCAGAATAGCCAAAAATACGAACATGTCCATGTTTCTTGTACAACAAATTTTTTTCAAGTGAGCTTTTGATATACTCAAGAATCCTCAGAGCAGTTGTCCAGTGAACCTTTCTAGGATGATGCATAAACCTACTCAGTACTCCAACTGTAAAGGTTATATCAGGCCTAGTAACTCTGAAGTAGATTAACTTCCCACTCAATCTCTTATACCGTCCAGGGTTATCAAGTAGATAACTATAATCATACCATAAATTTACATTTTCTTTCATTGGAGTGCTAGCAGGTTTGCACCCTAACATGTCAGTTTCCTCAAGGAGATCAAGTGTATACTTTTTCTGAGATAGAAGTAAACCATGTTTTTGAAATCCCAAGGAAATATCTTGGCTTTCCCATATCCTTCGTCACAAAATATCATTTGAGATAATTCTTTGTTTCTGCTAAGGCCACAGAGTCGCTCCCAGTTAATAAAATGTCATAACATACACAGCCAGTATCACTGAGCCAGACTTAGTACGTCGAACAAACACTGAGTGATCTGAATGACAACGAGCAAATCCAATACCAGAGATAACCATGTTGTACTTCTCAAACCATGCCTTTGGACTCTGTTTGAGTCCATAGATCGCCTTTTTGAGTCTACAAACAATATTCTCCCTCTGAACAATATACCGTGGAGGTTGCTCCATAAAAACATGCTCCTTCAAGTACCCATAGAGAAAGGCATTCTTGACATCTAGTTAAAATAAGGGCCACTCCATATTAACAACAACAGAAAACAGAATTCGAGGAGTTTAGCTGAGCAACTAGTGAAAAAGTCTCAAAGTAGTCCATGCTATAGGTCTGAGTTATCCTTTGGCAACAAGCCTGACCTTATACCTATCCACTGAACTATCAGGGTGATACCATAGACCCTTCGACAACTCACAATAACAACATCTTTGGGTGCACAGACTAACTCCAAGTTCTTTGAGAAATAAGAGTATCCATCTCCTCATCCATAGCTTGCTTCCAGGCAGGTACCAATATAGCTTCCTCATATGACCTGGGTAAAAATATGAGGACAAAGGTAGGACAAACTGGCGAAAAGAGGGAGTAAGACGATCATATGAAACAAAATGAGAGATATGATGATCAGTACAAGACCGTTTACCTTTGCGGAGGGTAATAGGAACATCAAGATTAGAGAAACGTACTGACGGCTGAGGAGGTGGACCTTCCACTGGAGAGGAGGTAGCCGGAACCGGTTCAGAGGCAGGAACTTTTTGTCGATAAGTGCAGACATGTCTGAAATCTTTTTCCCGAGGTGGCTTTGGTGCAGGTGGTGCTGTAGTGTCTTTTAATGACATTGGCGAAGAGACAATATGGACAATAACATGTGCAGGCAAAGGAACCGATGGTGAAGAGAAATAGACTCTGATGCCGTAACTGGACCTTGTGGACAAAAGTAGGAAACTGATTCAAAAAAATATGACATCAGCTGGCACAAAATACTTTCTGATTGATGTTCTATGGCACTTGTATCCTTTTTGAGTTCGAGAATACCCAACAAAGATACATTTTATAGACTTAGGAGATAATTTATCCAGACTTGGAGATAAATCCTGAACAAAACATGTACAACAAAAAACACGTGGAAGAACATAAGATATTTTTGTCAGGATATAGACATGAAAAAAAATTTTACCATGAAGAACTGAGGAGGGCATCCTATTAAACAAATAACAGGCGCTTAACACTACATTAGCCCACAAATACTTAAGAACATGCATATGAATCATCATGCTTCGAGTAACGTTTAGGATGTCTCTGTGTTTGCGTTCAGCAACACTATTCTGTTGGGACGTATGAGAGAAGGAGATTTGATGAATAATCCCATTCTTAGAACAAAAAAGTGACACATTATTTTTCATATATTTTAGGGCATTGTCAGTACGAAGCACACAGATAGAGGTAGAAAATTGAGTTTTATTTCATGATGGAAAAACTCGATGACACCAGAAACTTCAGACCTATCTTTTAGCAATATAGCCAAGTCATACGAGAGAAATCATCAACAAAGATGAGAACATATCTAAAACGTTTAGATAAAGGTACACGACTAGGACCCTAGATATCAGAATGAACTAACTCAAATGTAAAACTACTACGGTTATTGACTCGACTCGAAAAAGAGACGATGATGCTTGCCCATCTCACAAGACGCACAACCAAGTATAGAGAAAGAAAACTCAACAGAAATTACCGATTGAAGCTTTTGCAATGAGGGATGACCCAAACTCCAGTACCAGAGTAGAATAGGATCAGGCTGACCTGCAACTAAGCCAGTAGGGGACACTCTGTCATTCAAATAGTATATGCCTCCTTTTTCACGACATGAACCAATCCTCCTCTTAGTTGTCAGGTCCTGAAAGATGCAGTAAGAAGGGAAAAAGGTTACACTGCAGTTATATTGTTTGGTAAACTGGCTGATGGATAACAAGCTTATAGAAAATTTTGGAACATATAACGCATTTTTAAGATTCAAGGATGGAGTAGCCTGAACTACCCTATCACTAAGAACAAGTGATTGTGTATCATCAGCAATGTTAACAGAAGAAAATTGAGTGAAAAGATATAAAGAGGTGAATTTGTCCTTAATACCTGTCAGTGAAATGAGGCTCCTGAATCTAATATCCAAGGTCTGTGAGAAGAGGTAATATAAGTATTTATACCTGAAGGGGATGGATGAGTTGATGAATGACACTCTGATAGAACTTTAGCTGATGTAGCCTGTTATACTCGTCTTATGATATCTGAACAGTAGGAGCACCAGAAGGTGCAGAGGCAATATCTAAGAGAACATGAGCAGTATCATTAGAGAGCCAAGATGGAGGAACAAGAGAGGATGAAGTACTTGAGACAATCGACATCGCAGTCAGTTATAAAATCACCAGAAAGATAGCCAATAGTAATAATAAATAGCCAGTAATGAAGAGAAATAAGTAACTTAGTTACCGGATAATAGCATAGACAGCCTCAAATAGCCAGATCAGATGTAAAAATCTGATTTTTGAGCAGTAAATATTGCAAATCTCATCAGAGAAGTCTCGTAGAGCATCCAAAAAGTAAGATCAGATGTAAAAATCTGATTTTTGAGTAGTAAACAGATCAAATCTCACTGTAGAGCATCAAAAAAGCCAGATAAGATTTTAAAAATATGTTTTTTGGGTAGTTACGACACTTATTGGAGAAGATGGAGGGCTTGCGGCACCTGTAACTGTTCACGTGAACAGTACCAACGCGTTACTGTTCACGTGAACAATAATTTTTTTTTTTGGCAAATTTTAGGAGTAGGGTAAGGGGAAATTTTGAGGAAGGTAGATTTTGAGATGGTAAATTTTAAGGTTAGAGTTTCTCTTACTCTGATACCATATAGAGAAATAGAAACCCTCAAAAGGAATTGATTGATAATAAAGGAGAATACATATATATAATAAAAATGATGGGTATGGATCTATTGGTTAGAAGCCAAATAGCTTAATAACTAATAGCCCAATAACTATTCTAGCAGTACCCCTCACCTAGGCACTCTTTTCTCAAAACTACAACCTAGGATTCTACTACTACCTACTAAAAAGTGGAATATATTTAAAAAAGACAATTAATAGATTATATCTCGAAGCATCCAAATGCGCTCAAAGTTCATCTTCTCAGAGATTGCTGGATAGATAATTTCAGAGACTGATGCATTAACTAGTTTAATCAAGCATTCCTCGCTTACTACTTAAAGGTCAATCTCAATGTGAATATATGATATTGAAAAGGGTGTGAATATAAGTTTTAAACAATCTCTTTATTATTATTTCAATCTTTTAATGATAACTATGTTTTGAAGAATAAAAAAAATAATAACGTCAGCATTTTTTGAAAGATGTGCTCTTACATGACAATTATGAGATGTCAACTTAAGATTGAAAAAAAAATCCCATTTATATTACTAGGATGCAACAAAGACTAACCATTTTCTTACAAATTCTCCTCTGAAAATTAAATTTTACACATGCAATAAGATTGCTTACAACGAAAGTTTTTTAGTATGAAAGAGTTCTCATTCTTTCCTGCTCGTAACATGCCTACTATGTGCTTGTTAGAGCATTTCTCTGACCCTTTTGGCCCAGAAAAAGAGGCTAAAAATACAAATCATCAAATTAGTGCAAAGGGCAAAGCTATAAATACAAATAAAAATTAATTTTTACTTCAAACTGTCAAAAAAGTAAATTGAATTCCATTTTGTATATGACACAGAAAAAACAAAAGAATAAAGGAAAATGTTATCTCTTCATTCAAAATAAAAATCTATAAAATAAATAATAAGGAACAATGACTACTTAAAAATGCAGGGGCGCCAAAAAATTAAGTATATATTGGGAAGAGATAATTCTACTTATCATTCTATTAAATAAATTAAAGCAACTAATCACTTGACAACGACAAAGTTTGGAGTTTGTTGTTTATTTCTATAGAAAGATATCATTCATTTAATGAATACTTATGTTTTTCTATTTGTTTGGTGGCTTTTTTTTGGATTTTCATAATAATGTTTGGAGGATATACATACATATTAGAATCACTATGGTAGGTTGGGATGATACAAATTAAGCTACTTTCAAGCAACATAGACATTAATTACGCATCTAATTTACAGCAATAGAGCAGATTTCAAAACAAAAATCCTATTTTTAGATCAATAGAGCAGTCCCACCTCTGAAATTACTCGATTTTGCTCGATTCTATTGAAAATCGCTATCCTTTTTCAACACTTCATGTAGCTAAAATCCTTTCACTCTCCTTCTGTCAAGGCCGCAACAACCATTCTCCTTTCTTTCTTTTCTTGAAATTTTCTGATTTTTTTCTATGGCAAGTTTTTGGGTGGAAGGACGACAGGGAAGAAGAAAGAGACAGAGGGAAGAGGACGAAGTGAAAGCAATTGTTTTTTCTTCTATTTTTTGCAAGAGAGTTTTGTTGATATTACCTTTTGGGAAAGGATTTTGTCACTGATGATTGCTACCCATGTGGAAGGGTATTATAGTCAATTCCTATTTTTTTTTTTTTTGGAAAGCCGCAGGAGTTGCCAGCTATGAGCTGAAACTGGTAATTCTTTCTAATGGGTAATTCTCCTCATTTCGAGGCTAAATCCAAAGATCTAATTCGTGTAGGAATTAGTTGTGTTTGACAGGAGTTAAGGGGAACTAGCCTCTAATTCCTTCTAACTCTTGTTACTAAACACAACTTCAGAGTGATAATATGCTTCCTGCACGTGGCCTTAATGGGATGCCTACTTCCATCTTTGGAGGATTCAATTTATTTTGTCTTATATTCATCTTATCTCTATTTGTTTGTTTCAATAGTGTCAAAGTCCTAATAGTGTTTGGAGTCCTAGAGCTTTAGTAATATTATGAATGATAGTTTGAGTAGGTTTGGTTTTGTATGAGTCTATGTAAAGAGATAATTTCTCTTGATTATGTTATTGTATTTTTGTAATTTTTTCCATATGAATAAAGATGTAGTCCTTTATAGTTTAACATGGTATCAGAGCCTTAGAGTTCTTGATCTAAATCTCCACCACAACCTGACGTGTTCTTGCTATCTTTCTTCTTTCATCTTCTTTCAATCATTCTTTTTTTTTTCTTCATTTCATTTTCTTTCTTTCTTTCTTTCTGAAGCAAAAGAAAAATAAAATGGTAATGTTCATGTGAATAGTTCGTAATTGCTGGTCATTCATAATTCTTTATTTTGTTTCTAATTTACCTTGCACATTTTTCAGTTTAATTTACAATCCAGTTTTCAAATATGATTATGACTTTGTTTTGTCCCATCTTATTACAACCATGGTTCACAGTCGCGGTCTCGGCCGCCGACTCGGCGGGCACTGAGACGGATCGATCTCGGCGACTCGGATCGGTATCGGGCGATATGCGCAAAACGCTACATAGAAAGCTCAAAAAATTCTGAAAAAATTACGACAAATCTTAAAAAAATGTAGACATTCACATTCATGTATCACATGTCTAAAATATATCACCTAGCGTACTAAACATAAAGCGAAAGCATAAATACACGCGTCGTCGGTATAAGCATATCAAAATACATGCACAATATAGTAAATTGCGCAAACTACATTCATAAATACATGCTAATGTAGTTATTTTCATATTGAATTGCGATGAGGTACAAAATCATCATAATGTCGAGTTGACCGAGTCAACTCCGATTCTCGGCCGAGTCGGTCTCCTCTGAGTTGAGTCGACCGACTCGTGACTCGGACTCGTCTCGGAGCGGGCCGAGACAGATACGACTCGGCCGACTCGTCTCCGACTCGGCCGAGTCTTTGAACCATGATTACAACACTATTTTTTAAATCCTATTATAACTTTACCAATCTAATTGATTTTAAAGTCTGGTAACTTGCATCTAGATTTGCTGCTATCTAGAAGACTGAAATTGTGTTGGTCATATGTTAGTGTATTGAAGTATGATTTTAATTATTTAAGAGTTGATTCCTGTGTTTTTTAGCGTTTCGAATGTATTGATGGGTTTTATTTTATTTGATTCTACTTGGATTTGACAATTCTACTGAGTTTGAGTATCTATCAAATCTCTTCTACTGAGTTTGAGAAGATGAGTTTGACCTTTTGTACGTTTGCATTATGTTCAGTTTAGTTTTCAGTTGAGATAAGCTTTAAAATTCAGTTTTTTTGTTATCAACCATCATTTGAGGAGAGATGTTAGTCTTAATAATATTTGGAGTTTTAGAGTCCTAGTAATATTATGCGTCATAATTTGAGTAGAATTTAGTCTTGATGAGTCTATATAAAGAGAGTGTTTCTCATAACTACGTAATTGTATTTTACAATTCTTCTCCATAGCAATAAAGATGTAGTCCTTCATAGTTTAACAAGTACACTTCTAAATGTCTATTTTATTCGTTAGCTCTCATTTAGAAATGAAATTAGATCCTAACACTTCTGTGCATGGCTAGTAAAAATTAAAATGAGGATATGATTAGACTAAGTGGTTGCAATTGTTTTTTTGATAAAATAAATTAGATTATTAATTTTCACGAGTTGATATAAAGCAATAGGTATATATATATCCACCAATGTGTATTATGCAAACAAGCGTAACATGAGGGTTCAAGAATTTATATAATCGTAGTTCGATAAATATATCAAGTATTATGGGAACTTGATAAGGACATTGACAAACCAACTAGCTATTGGAAGAACTATTCGCGTAGGAGTACCTGAGTTGGAATTTGCTTAGGAGTAGGAGTAGTCTTTGACAAGTAGTAGTTTTTTGATTAGGAGATTCTCTTATATTTGTCTATAAATATCCTTATATGATATCCTTATATGATTTTATTTTGAAATTAATGAATGAACTATTTTTGAAACCCTAATTGTGTTTTTTTGAACTCTTTGTGTGCGGTACATGAAGTGGGTGAGTGATTCATCTGGGTATGAAGCCTGAATTCTTATCTTTTTCCCCAAATCCATTAACTCTAGATTTGTTCATCCCTAATCCCACCACAGACCTAGTTTTTTCTCTTCTGTCTTGCGTCACAACTTTTGTTATTATTATGCCCAACTCGGCAATTCTTTTTCTTTTTGGCTTTTCAAAGTTGTGAAATCCTTGAGTAGGAGCCACATGAACAGTATATTGATTGACTGATTGGCATTTTTTTTAATGTGAAAAGAAATTACCATGCTCATGGTTCTATTTGTTCACTAGTAATGCCTAACCATTAGTGATCTGTTGACTTTAAAAAGGATTTGAAGTGTGTTCCATAATTTTCTTTTTCCTTTTTGCATTATATGTCTTTCATAAGTTCATGCAATCAATTTTATTTAAAATCATGATGAATTATTCTGAAGTTAAATTTTTCTTGAAGGATATCTGTAAAAAGAATTGCATTGATAAAGAATGGAATTTAACTCTGTTGGGTGTGCCAGCAGCATATAACAGTAAATCAGTACCAGTCATTTTACATAAGAATGACTATGATGGGATGCATCTTATATTTTTTTGCTGTAGGCCAGCCAAACTTCTTGAGATTATGAAGAAACGCTTTGTGGCCTTAGGTGGATCCGTCTTTGAGAGCAAATGCTTGTCCAGTATATGCATTTATGATGATGCAGCAGTAAGTCAAATGCTAATGGTGCATAAAGTACTTGGTACTTTTTTCTAGTTGATGTACTTTTTACTATGTTCTTAGTTATTTGTCTTGGTGCCTTTTAAAACATCTTGTTTTTTTCTTATGCTACTCTTATATTATAAATAGGCTTCTTTATGACTAATACACCTTTGCTTATTATTTATTTTCAGCTTCTTTTGAGTTCCATTCCCATGTAACTTGTATCATGTTAATTCTTTAGATAACTTTGCCTTGATTTTGGTTCAGAGAAAATCTATTTCTCTAAATTGCCTCATCATCGTCTAAAGCTTTTTCCCATCAGCATGCAGTCCTATTCTTGTTCATATGGCTTGGTAAGACATTTTAATCCCCAGTATAGGATAATTTGAGAAATGTGAGAACCCCAACCTAGGGATGATGATTGAAAATTGTCAGATTGACAATCCACCAGCGCAACATGTTCGTGCTTGTTAGGCACTAGATTATTGTCATGTAACAACATAGGCTCTTGTGATACCTTGATCTGTGTGGGAAGAAACTTAACGAAGTATGAATCTGAGAATGCAACATTTGCCAAGCTATTGCAATCTTCCATAACAAATTACTGCAAAATGATATGCCAGTTCTTGGAAATAAAAATGAGTCTTTTCGTGAGAGAAAGAATGTTAATAAGATATGCTTAAGTTAATCATCAACATATCTAAATATAATTTGTGGCGCAATTGTAATTTTTGAGGACTAAAATAGAGTGTTAGTTAATTTTGGTTCTCTTTTCTGGAGTTTTATATTTCATTTTTTATTCGCTTCTTAGAGTCTTGAGTTTAGTTTCTTAAGTCCTTTTGATTTTAATTTGAATCTTTGTTAACTTGCTTCGATGGTCAGGGTAGCACTTTTAGTTACATTGTTTCACCATTGTGTTTGATATACTAGAACTTCAATAAGCCTATGGGATCCTGTGATTATAGAGTAACCTAGGTTTAAATGAATGTACTTCAATGCAATACTTGCGCAGAGGATTGAACATAAAATATTAGGCGGAAAACCTAATATTCAATGATCACAAGTATTAGGCAGAAAACCAAGGTTCATTCAGTCTTTTGCACAGGTCAAGTGGATTGACCATTCAATAATATGAATATTCAATATTTGAAATCCATATAAAAGACATGCTGGAGCTCTTGGATAGTTTGTTGCACAAGTACTAGAAGGAAAACCGAGGTTAAAATGAAAACTTACAATGTAAGATTTTTGGGAATTCATGAGAATACATCAAATTGTATGCAATTCTGTGGTTATATTGTTATAGAGAGATGCAAATGTTGATTTATTTTCAATTTGATGTATCTTTTTGGTTTGTAGAGCAATTAGTTAGTGGAGAGAAATATGGATAAAACTATACATGTTAATATCGTTAATGACCTCTACATAATGAAGTTTGTCATTTATTGCCCATAGAAAATGAAAATAAGCTGGTCAGTTTTGGAGGGCAATGCAGATATAACTGAGCTAAAAATCTAATACAGATTTTCTTTTCTTTTTGTCAATCTCTATTTCATCTATTTCCCCTGTTCTTCTGTTTGTGAGTGCTAAATTATCTTTGTTGCAATCAAATTGAGAAGATTTAGATTATGGATATTTGATATTTGATGAGTCCTCTCTATATACTCTTATTTATAAATACGATTACAACTCCTAATAGAAATAAGGCTTCTAATAACATGTAGCAATTTGATTGCTAATTATGTAATGACTCCTTATCACATTCCCCCTTAAGTTGGAGCGTATACATTGTATATGCCCAATTTGTGACAAATAAAATCTAACTTGGGTCTTTCCAAGAGGCTTCGTGAGTATATTTGTCAACTTATGAGTTGACATACGTCGAATCTGGATGACTTTATTCTTTACTACATTCTGGAGTACCAAATAATAGTTTACCTCAATATGTTTTGTGTGCTCGTGAAATAGATAATTTTTAGCTATATGAATGACAGCTTAGTTGTCATAATACAATCTCATAAGAGATTCTAAAGTGAAACCAAAGTCCGACAAATATTTTATCTAAACCAACTCATATGTCAAATATGTCATCACGCGGTATTCTAACTTAGAACAAGACTACCATATCACACTCTATTTCTTACTTCTCCAAGACATAAGATTCCCCTAATAAATATACAATAGCATGTGGTTGAACACCTATTGATAGGTGAGCCTGCACAGTTTGCATCTGAAAATCCTGACGCTTGAGTATGGCCACAATGTGCATCAGCAGAGATTATAAAACAGTTCAGTTCTAGACAATAACAATTATATCCCTTCTGAAACACATTTTTTAAGCATGGTCGTTTAACTTGGGTTACATGAGAATCATCATTATGTACAAAGCATATAGATCCAAACACTTTAGGGGTAAAGGAAACATATCAGTTTGTGGACGTAGAATCGAGTATGAAATCTGACCGTCTAAAACAGCTGAGTGGCATGCGATTAATCAAATAATATACTATGGGAACATCCCTAAAATTGCTTAGGAACTCACATCTGAATTAAAAATGTGTGCAACCTCAAGAAAATGTCATTTTTTACGTTCGACAACTCCATTTTGTTGAATGGTAATGAACAAGAGGACTCATGTATGATACCATGTTGAGACATGAATTTTAAAAAAATATAAATTAAAAATTCCTTAGCATTATTAGTTCTCAATATTTTTATGGAGCTTTTAAATTGATTTTTCACTTTAAAACAAAAGTTTTGAAAGATATAAGACACTTCAAAATAATTTTTAATTAAATATATCCAGTAACTCGAGAATAATCATCCACAAATATTATAAAACACTTGAAATCAAGTTTTAACGTTATTAGACATGGACTCCATACATCTAAATAAACTAAAACGAACAAGATGTCTGCCTTTTTATCGACCTTATTAGGATAAAGCATAGATGATCCTTACCTAATTGACATGACTCACAATCTAAAAACATAATATGATTTGACTCAGGAACTAAAAGCTTCAAAACTTGTAAAGATGGATGTCCTGACCAACAATGCAGATTAAAAGTAAATACATAACTAGAGCATGCTATTGGTTTAAAATCAAAGTCCAGATAATACAATCTGTCACACTCACACTGTCCAAATTCTATGTTTTTGAAATGCACAATGCGTGGGAAAGAAAATCATTGAGCAATTTAAAGATCTAGTAATTTTACATGTTACAAATTAAACAAGAACTTTAGAACATAAAGCACAGATCACAGAGATAATGAGGATATAGTATTGGTAACGCTTATAGTTTATACAAAAATATAAAATAATCTGCCAGTGTCACTAGTGGATAAAAGAACTAAAATCAAGAGATGACAATATACTTTTGTTTTCAGTCATGAATCTATAACCAATGTGCGAGGAGAAGATGATTTAAGATAAGATATGGAGTTACCTGTCTTGGCCAGAGTAGATGTAGAAGAAGATGACATTTGGACAGCCCGAAACTGCTGATGTGTATACTCTTCGCCTGTCATACTACTTGAATTTCTTTGCCTTTGAGTTGTAACATTTGGTCGTTCGAACCAACTTCCCATGTAGCTTCCGGCAATTGTTCTTGGTGTAACCTACTTCTTTGCTATAGTGACATGTCTCCTCAGAATAACCTCTGCCACTAAATGTGTCACCAGAACAATATCCACAACCAGATATGCCACTAAAATTGCCTCACTCGCCTAACTGTATCTCTGGTGGGACCTCTTCTGGGTTTTATCAACAGTAGGATATTGAAATTCAGCTAGAAGAACATTTTGTAGAAACCCGTATGTCTGGTAAAGAACTGACTGTTACTCCTTGTCACCTGAGGTCGAGTCAGTATATACTCCAAAGCAAAACTATCGGAAAAGAAAATGCAATTAACTTGTTCCACTGATCCTGCATTTACTTCACATCAGATGTGATAGAAAACAAAATCTTCAACTCTTCGACAGGCTTGTTGAGATCTTCATAATGTTGGGTCAACGTCTTGTCTTGGTCCCCTTCTTGAACCTGAATAAGTTCTAGATCACATCATAGGCACGAGTGAGATTACTGCTACTCGAGTGCAGTTACTGAAGATAATCCCACACCTCATTCATAGTAGAGGAATGAATCACTAAGTCTTGAACATGTGGCTCCATAATATTCATGATCTACCCAAATAGTATGGCATCTTCTCGTTTGTCATTGACCTGGGAGGATGATGCGGACACCAAGCCACGTGCATGGCGCGTGTACCACCGATGGAGAAGACATATTGTTTCAGTATTCTAGCAGGTGTAGAATTCTATATATTTTTAGTTTCTTTATTTTGAGGATTTTTAGATTCTAAAAATTAGAGTTGTAATTCTATTTTGATTAGGAGTTTTAGTTTTAGTTGCATGCAAATTTTGTAAAGGCTATAAAAGATGCAATGAAAAAGTTTTTGAAAATTTTCACAAAATTTGTGAGTGATGAGATCTTTTTCAGATATCTCTCTTAGTGCGTGAAGCCTTTAGAGAAACCCTATATTAGTGGTGTGAAACCCTAACTAGCTTATCCCCTTGCCCTATCTCTCTTTCTTAAAACCATAAACACACTTCTAGTTCTTTTCTCAAAACTTTAATTTCTCTTCTCTCTCAAATTTAGAAAAAAAATCTAAGAAAAATCCCAGAGAATCCTATCAGTTACTTCCATCTCCCTCGGTCAAACCAACCCAAAACCCTAGCCCCGCACCATCCTCTTTCCCAGCTGTGCCTCTTCTTTTTTCTCTGTTTCCTGGCCAGGCCGTCGCCACCTTCTTCCTTGCATCGCAGCCACCACCGACTATCCATCTCCTCGTCATCTTCTTCTCGTTCTTGCCTTCTCCTCCAATTGAACCTACCAACAACCACCTTCACTGCCTTGCCGATCAACAGTAACACATCATTACTCGCACGATATCTTCTCGATCTCCCTGCATCACCACTCGCGCCCGCGAGCCCACCGTTGCCCGAGCATCCTCACCCCTATCACCTTTCGACTTTGTCATCAACCTTGACGCTGCAAGCTACCTCCCTCTACTTGTCGATGGAACGCCGTCGTAGTGCCCCGATCCCTCGTCACCATCGTGCCCCGACTCCCACAGCCATCGTACCTCATATTCCTTCTCACGCTGACAAACCGTCGCTTCCGACGCCGAGCTCGCCAAAACCGACATCTGCTCGATTCAACCAATAGAGGATTGGATCCAATTGGGTTTAGAATAAAACCCGACCCAATTAATTAAAAGGTTGGGTTTAAGTTATAAATTCACGAATATGACCCGGCCCGCATCCACAAACAAAAGAGGTTTCGGGTTTAAGTTATAACCCGTTTGCCACAATAACATCCGCATGATATAGCAACGGGTTCAAAAGGGAGACGGACCCGTTAGTACACCCTCATCGTTTTCTATCCGTAACTTTCTCATCCGGACTCCGTTTCAAGTGATATTCGAGTTGTTGCATTCGTGACGATGAGATCTTTGCATCAACAACCACTATAGGATACTGAGGTTGACGTGATTTTCAGTAAGTACATTTCTAATCCACATCAGTTATTTCGAGTTCGATAGTTAAATCTTTGATACTTTATCAACTTAACTGCTATCCAACAAAAGTGAGATTGTATGATTCTGCTTGTATTTAATTCAATATCTTTAATATTAGTCGTAAAATCTTTGCATGCATAAATTATTACCTTTAATTGATTCTTGATTGAAATTGGATTAATCTACACGTGTTATTTTGTACATTCATTTACTTTATTAGTTTTAATCACTTTCTACCAACGATCGTTTCATGTTACTAAAGCGTTGATCGAGTGTTTTATTGCTAATTTTCATACACTCATCACGTTTCACACCAATTTGGTATTAGAGCACGATTAGGGTAGAATTTGCATCATATAGGCACTTGTTAGGAATTTTACCACTTTCTTGCATTAAAAAATAAAAAATAAAAAATAATCTAGTTTAGAGTTGTATCTTTTCATCTTAATTTAGGTTTATGTAGTGCATGCTCATTCGTAGTGGTAATTCACATCCTCTAGGAGATTCTAGTCAATATGGAGTTCAACTTACAGTAATGCTTGCTGACATAATGGCTTAGCTTACTGTCATAACTCAGACTATAATGAGCTACGTAAAGACCAACAAGTTGATCATAAAAGAAACTTTGGTCGTCTTCTTGATGACTGACACTAATTCACCCAAGGCACTAAGTCTGTCAAGGACTACGTGGCCCAATTTGATGAGTTCTTCATTCATTGCAATACCATCAGCACAAAAAGTAGCACTCAAATTCTTTTTCGATTTAGGGTTGATCTTAGAGAAGACCTACGAACAGAATTATTAGCTCGAGAAGTTATCGAACTTGAGAAGGCATATGCATTAATCTAAGATCTAGATTCTTTTAGGACCAATCATAGCTTCAAGAGTCATGATTATAGAGTCTCAGTGTTTAGACCTTCCCCAATCTCCCCAATCTCATAGGTCTAGTATCCATCCACCACCTAAGACTGATGTTAAGGATAAAAGCACCAATAAAAATAGAGACATAAAGGGACTTTTCCGAAATTAGCCCCCACAATTAAGTGCTACTAATACCAAGGTTATGAGCATGTTGCTGCCAACTGTCCAAACCCATTTATGATTGTCATCAATGACGGAGTTCTCATTAAAGCACCTAAGCCCGATTGTACTATTTCTCCGAAAGTCACTCCTATGGATAAAGAGTTTAGTGTTTTTTCCTGGGCTGCCACAACTATTGTCTTTTTTGCTGTCACAATTGTCACCCTCTTTTTCTTCTCCGACTCTACTGCCAACACTATCTTCTCAGTTTCCTCTACTATCGACCCATATTGTCGTATCTGTTTTGCTCACCAGCCTCTTCTTCCTCTATTACTGACACCATCTCTTTTTCTCTTGTGGCCTATGTTAAGTACTAAATTGAAATTCTTTATAGACCTTGTCCCCATAGCTAATCATGATAAGTCAAGTGAGTCTGTATCATTATTTGCATCACCTGTGCATGAATCACAAAATAACACAAACCATCAGATGCGAGCTGATGATAGGAACATATTAAAAACTTTTAATATTGGTGATGTTAAATAATTGCATGCTTGTAGTGCTGAGCCATTTCAAATCTTGATGAAATTGAATGATAATATTATGTTATAAATCTTTTTATAAATATTGGCATTAGTTCTACTTTTAATGTTGAATACTTAGTGGATTACAAGGGTCTTGAAGTTCTCCCACTTATTGATGAGCCTTCCCATGAGCCTATTTTCGAGAGCCCTTTCTTTCACCACTAACAGATATTTTACTCTATATATCATGTCAAGTTGATAAATTCTTAAATGATAAAATTTTCACCACCCAAGATACTGGAAAATATTTGATTTGTTGGATAAAAAAAGTATCAATTGATGTTACATGGCTAGACTGAAGCGAACTGTAGCAAATGGATCTCGATACTTTGAAGTAGTATGAGAGCACTTTCACTTCTTCGTCGAGTCCTCTCCAACACGGGAAGAATGATGCGGATATGTATCACAAATGGAGAAGACGTATTGTTCCAGTATTCTAGTAGGTGTATAATTCTATATATTTATAGTTTTTTTTGGGTTTTTTAGTTTCTAAAAATTGGAGTTATAATACTATTTTGATTAAAAGTTTTAGTTTTAGTTGTATTCAAATTTTGTAAAGGTTATAAAAGGCCTCTTGAATCAAACAATATTATGTGATGAAGAAATTTATGAAAATTTTCACAAAATTTGTGAGTGATGAGTTCTTTCCTAAGTATCTTTTTGTGTGTGTGAAACCTTTAGAGAAACCCTAAATTAGTGGTGTGAAAGCCTAACTAGCATATTTCTATCTTTCTTTCATAAAATCTTAAACCTAATTCTAGTTCTCTTCTCAAAACTTTAATTTCTCTTATCTCTCTCGAATTCAGGGGAAAAAATGAAAAAACCCTAAAAAATTCCTGAAAATCCCACCAGTTACTATTCATCTCCCTTACTCAAACCAACCCAGAACCCTATCCCTGCACCATCCCTTTCCCCAGCTGCATCTCTTCTTCTTCCTATGTTTCTCGGCCAAGTCGTCGCCACCTCTTCCCTGTAACCGTAGGCTATCCATCTCCTTGTCATCGTCTTCTTCTCCTCGTCCTTTCCTCCAACTGAACCCATCAACAACCATCTTCACCACTTTGTCGATCGACAGTAACACCATTTCCCACATGACATTGTGTCGATCTCCCTGCGTCACCACTTGCACCCGCGAGCCCACTGCTGCCCGAGCGTCCTCATCCCTCTCGACCTCGTCATCAACCTCGATGCTGCAAGCTACCTCCCTCTGCTCATCGATGCAACACCATCATCGTGCCTTGATTTCGTCGCCGTCGTCATGCCCCGACTCCCACGGTCATCGTACCTCATGTTCCTCCTCACCCCAATAACCGCCGCTTCTGATGCCGAGCTCACCAAAACCGACATCTGCTTGATGTAACCAACAGAGGATTGGATTCAATTGGCTTTAGAATAAAACCCGACCCAATTAATTAAAAGTTTGGGTTTAAGTTGTAAACCCGCGAATAGGACCCGACCCGCATCCACAAACAATTCTAAGAGATTTTGGGTTTAAGTTATAAACCCGTTTGCTAAGTAACATCTGCGTGCTACAGTAACGCGCTCAGAAGGAATACGGACCCGTTAGTGTACTCTCGTCATTTTCAGTCTGTAACTTTCACATCCGAACTCCGATTCATGCGATTCTCAAGCCTTTGCATTCGTGACAAGATCTTTGTATCAGCATCCACTACAGGACACTGAGGTCAACCTGATACTCAGTAGGTACGTTTCTAATTCAGATCTGTTATTTTGAGTTCGATAATTAAATCTCTGATATTTTATCGACTTAATTGTTATCCACCAAAAGTGAGATTGTGTGATTTTTCTTGTCTTTAATTTAGTATCTTTGATATTGATCGTAAAATTTTTGCCTGCATAAATTATTATCTTTAACTGATTCTTGATTAAAATTTGATAAATCTACGCGTGTTATTTTGTACATTTATTTGCTTTATTAGTTTTAATCAATTCCTACTAATGATCGTTTCATATTGATGAATTGTTGATTGAGTGTTTTATTGCTGATTTTCATACACACGTCAAGTTCACATCAAAGGATCTTTGATAAGATGAAATCCCTTCCTCTGCATGAGACATATACCTCAATGATCCTTTTCTAGTGAAGATAGTTATCACTATTGAGTTTCCGACCAACGATCTTACCTGAGATCTCAGAAACAATTGGCTTTGACTCGATCATTGCACCTAAATACTCAAATTACTAATCTGTCTAAAAAAATCTGAAATTGATTTTCCCCTAGGATCCAAAAACACTCAAGAAACGATTCTCCTTCGGGATCTAAATATCTAACAACTGATCCAAACAAACGATTCTCCCTCAGGATCTAAAACAACTCATATAAAATCACCAACGCTCGAGTATTCAAAAGAAATACATAATCAAAAAAAAAAGATAACTTGAAAATACCAAACCTTCACCCACTTTTTCTATGGAATGAATTCAGATTAGATTTGAAAAAACAAAAAGAAAAGAAAAGGAAGATGAAGAAGAATAAGGAGAAGATATGTCGATGATGATCTTTTGATGGCGAGTTGAGATTATAACGATGAATGTTGGAACGGATTAAGAACCTTAGGGCTCTAATACTATAAGAAGATTTAGATTAAGAAAATTAGAGAGTTAATGAGTTATCCTTCTATACTCTTATTTACAGGCAAATACAATTACAAATTCTAATAGAAATATGACTCATAATAACATGTAGCAATATAACTCTTAATTAATGACTCCTAATTACATAATGACTCTAATTACATAAATGTCCATATCATGCAACAGAAGTACGAAACTTGTGGAGCATAATTCCTTCTCAAAGAAAATTAGGCTAAAAAAGTTCTTAATTTTCATCGGAACATTTGGAATATAAGACCATAGCTTACTCTTACGGTTTTGTCTTTTAGGAAGGTACTTCCTGTTGGCCCAAAGGCCTTCCACTCTAGTTTTGATGATGATTAACTCATGTAGTTATATTCACTAATAATCTTGTGATGTTTAGTTTTAGATATTTAACTAAGATATTAGTTGGTGATTAGCTTCAACAAAGGAGTTTTGAAGCCTTTCACATGGTGATTCAAGAGCCTGAACATCAAGATCATATATAGCACTCGTTGGAGTCAAGCTCGGTGGATCACGGTTTGGATCGAGTCGACTTGAAGACGGAGTTCGTCAAGAAGACTTCGGTACATAGTTTAGTTTTTGTTTTAGATCCATGTGTAAAGATTAGAATAGTGTGATATGCTCAAGTTCACAACACACACGTGTTTCTAGTTTTCATGTTTATCGGTTTTCGGTTTTTGGTTTAACCGATCTTGTTTTCATAAATAGTTAGATTCAAAACAAGTTTACATTGTTTAAATGTATATTAGATATGTTCTATATACATCTATGCTTCAACTATTTAAACAAACTTATTTTGATATGCCTATTCATGAGTTTTGGTGGTTTGGTATTTTAACAAAACATATTTTTGGAATTAAAGTCAAAAACATGGATATATATATGTTTCATGTATATTGGATTATATCTATATACAACATGCCTAAAAGTTGTTTAAGTATCATGTTTTTGTATTTGAATGAGTTTTGGAAAAATTGGATTTCCTTTTGAAAAATCCAAGTTTGGAAAAATACAGGTTTTGATTTTCGGCGAAATTTCCATAACACTAAAATGGTTCAAAATGTTTGAAGTTTGTGTTGAAATTTTTCACACAAGTTTGTATATCAATGTATTATGATAAAACTATTTTTGTGATTTTTTAAGGATTTTATGGGATTTTTTTAAGAATTAAAAAATCAAGTTTTTCTGTCCCAAACAGCCTTCTGCCAGGCTCTGGCGGTCGACCGGACCGGTCGACCGGACCCAGAGTCGGTCGACCGAACCGATCGACTAACGTGCACAAAACGTGCACGCTTGGCCAGCCACTTGAGCCGGTCGACCGACTGCAAGTACCCCACTCTCGGGTGGGGGCGGTCGACCGACCGGTCGACCGTTAGGCTTGGACTGTCGACCGAGCGGTCGACCGGCCAGAGAGCATTTGCTCTCTGGATTGGGACGGTCGACCGGGCGGTCGACCGCTAGCCTCCAACGGTCAAAAATTTGACCGTTGGCGGTCGACCGGGCCGGTCGACCGCCAGTCGGCGGAGCTGAAAATCAGCTCCAACGGCTAGTTTATTTGGAGGAGTATAAATACCCCATTTGTATGGGATTTTCACTAAGATTTTTAGAGCAAAAAATTTCAGATCTCTTCTATTGTTTTAAGCAAAAAGTTTTGGGTTCAAATTGCTATTCCTTATTTGTTTTTAAAGTGTTTGATATTTCAAAGAAAATAGTCCTTTTGGGAATTGGTTTTTGATCTATAAATTCTATATCTATTTGGTGTTTTTCCCAAGTGATTTCCTTTGATCAAAACACTTTGTTTTCCACACTTGAGCCATATCATTCTATCGTTTCTATAGGATCTTTTATTTGTGGGAAAAGATTTTGTTTGTGGTTGTGGAAACCACCAAGTGTTGTACCCTCCTTTATTTGTTGTATCCCTCTTTGGTAGAGGTTGATTTGGAGTGGTGGTTAGCTCCCTCTTTGGTAGAGGTTGAGGTTGTGATTTGCTCCCTCTAGTGAGAGGTGGAGTTTGGATTTGTATCTCTCTTGGTGAAGAGGTGGATTGTGGTTGTTTGGCTAAGGGCCTACCCCTCTTGTGTGAGGTGGTGTTTGTGTTTGTTGGCCCAAGGTTACAATCAACCCATGTTTAGTGTATTTTGATGATTACAAAACATATTAGTTATTTGTACTAATATAAATTGTTGTTTAAGTGTGTTTCAGGTTTATATATTAAAGAGATGAATTCTTCCCTAAAGGAAGGTACATTGGACTCAAGACAAGTCAAATTGGGCTCAAAGTACAATATTGAAGATCAAGTGAAGATTGCCCTTGTTGAAGTCTTGAAGACCTAGAAGTTTGTAAGTGTAGTTTTGTTAAAGATAGAATATGTGAAATTTGGCTCTAGGATTTGCACACACACTTATTTTGTATGTTTCCTTTGTTTTTGAAAATGTTTATTTCTAAGTTTATGCCTTAGTTTATACATACATGGACTCAAAGCTTTATATCTTCAAAAACTTGTTTAAAACATGATATAAACTATTTTCTGCATAACACTTAGCTTCAGATTTTTTAAAGAATTTTTACAAAATTTTCTATCTCAAAAATCTGCCCAAAAAATATCTATTTCAGGCAGACCGGTCGACCGGCAGTCGACCGGCTGCTGTGTCCAGGCATGCACAGGCTGTGCATGTCTGTCGGTCGACCGACCTACATACCGGTCGACCGGAAAAGAGATGTTTTGCTCTCTGTATCTTTTCGGTCGACTGGGTCGGTCGACCGATAGAAGGAAACTGTGTTTCCTTTGTTGGATCGGTCGACTGGCAGTCGACCGAAGCTCCAACGGCTTTTTTGCCAGCAGGGACCCGGTCGACCGGCAGTCGACCGGTAGGCCTGCATCAGCCATAACGGCTCTTTCTTCTTTTGGAATTTCTGAAAAACTGTTTTTGGTTTTCTCATTTACAGAGTTTTTAGGAGTTGTTGGGACTCTTTTTCTGATCAAATTAGCTGGAAAAATCAGAGTTTTAACCTATTCTCTCCCTATAAATAGTGGGGAATAGGCCTTAGTTATTTACCAAGAAAAATACAAGTTTTCATAGTTTTCAAGAGAAAGAGAAAAATAGTTTAAAGCTTTCATTTCCATTCTTTCAAAATTGGTTTTTCAGTTGTTGTTTGATCTCTAATATCACTCTACAACTGAAGCTTTTCTCACCACACTTCTTAGAGCCAAAAATTTCATATTCTTTCTATAGGTGAAGTTGTAAAAGAGTGAGAGTGTTTGTAAAAGAGTGTTGTGGTCTAGTTAAAGATCACTATTTGTAATTCTTGTTCTTGTGGAGACAAGCTCCTCGGTGGAGTTTCTTTGTAAGGTGAAGCTACGGGCTTGAGGTCTTTGGAGGCCTAACTTGTACGGGATCCTAAGGGGATAGTGGAAACCCTTCACGGAGGTGAAGGCGGGGACTAGAGCAACGGGCTCGAACCTCGAAACAAATCATCTTGTTTGCGATTGCCTTGGCGTTCTTCTTGCTTACTTTCTTGCTTTATATCATTTCCAATTTATTGCTTGAGAACTAACCTTTATTTGTGCAATCCTTATTTGTTTACTCTACTTGCTATTTTACTTGTGGAATCTTGTGTTGATATACTTGTTGTGTTACATTGTGAGCTTTTCATTTTCATCATCATACTTGGCATTGATCAATCACACCTCAATACAACACGGTTGCATTGCGCACCTCTAACCCATTTAAGGGGAATTGGGAGGAAGGAGTTCAGAACCTCGCAAGGGGTATTCGGCTCTTAGTCGTGTTTTTGAGAGATTGTTGCATCACTCATTTCATAAGTTTAAAAAGATCATTAGATTAGCAATTACACCTATTCACCCCCCCTCTAGGTGTATTTCAATTGGTATCAGAGCTTGGACTCTAGGATTTGGCTTAACAACCTTAGAGAGATCCTCATATTGCTAATCATTTCATTCATTTTCACATAGTAAACATGGCCGATGGTATTAAGACACCCCCTAAGTTTGATGGACTTAACTTTCCCATATGGAAGGTTAAGATGACTGTTTTCTTGCAATCTCTAGGTAGCCGAGTTGCAAAGGCCGTGACTAAACAATTTAGTGCCCCCGATGGTGATGAATCTACTTGGTCCGAAATTGAGACCAAGGAGTTTGATGCCAATGCTAGGGCTCATTATGCACTCCTACAAGCCCTCAATGATGATGACATAGCTAGAGTCATCCATTGCAAATCCGCCTATGAGATTTGGACCCATTTGCTAGTAACACATGAGGGGACATCACAAGTGAAGAGGGCCAAGATAGACCTTCTTCGGTCCCAATATGAAAATTTTAGCATGCAAGAACATGAAACCATAGATGATATGGTTACTAAATTTACTAAGATTACTAATGGGCTTTCTTCTCTAGGTGAAGAGATCAACAACGACCAAAGGGTGAGAAAGATCATCCGGGCTCTTCCTCCATCATGGGAAGTGAAAGCTACAACATTGAAGGAACTCAATGATAAAGATGAGATTGAGCTCATCGGACTCATTGGGAATTTAAAAACCCATGAGATGGAGAGGAAGGCAAGGGAGGACATGGCACCCTCCAAAAAGAAGACCATTGCCTTCAAAAGTCATGCTACTTACTCCGACGAAGATGATGAAGAAGAAGATGACGAGGAGCTCTCACTTCTAGTCAAAACGTCCGGAGGATGTACAACAAGGCAAAGTTCCAAGGACGGAGGAGATGGCAAGGAGGCAAAGAAGAGAGAAAGATCATATGCTTCAATTGCCAAAAGCCGGGACACATTGTAGCGGAGTGTCCGGACCAAGTGAAGCCATCTTCATCCAAGAAGCCATACAAGAAGAAGGCTATGAAAGCAACATGGGATGACGAAAGTGAATCCGAGGAGGAGATCGACACCGCCAATATGTGCTTCATGGCAAATGAGAGCACAAGCAAGGTAACCCCCTCAACTCTTCTTGATGATGATTTATCCATGGATGAGCTAGGAGAAGCATTTATAGAACTTTCTCAAAATTATGACTTCATGAAGAAAAAGTACTTGAAAATGAAAAAGGATAATGAATCTTTGAATATTCAAGTGTTAAATCTTTCTAAAGAAAATAATGACTTGCATTCTTCTTTAGTTTCCACTAAAAATGATTTTGAAAAATATAAGATTGCTTGTAAAGGAAAGACCCCATTTGTAGATTCTAATGAGATTGCCATGCTTAAGGAAAGATTAGACTCATTAGATGTTGTTTTGAAAAAGTGTAGTGAGTTTGATAAGAAGAAGATGGAGAATATGTTTCCTAAGAAACAAGCTCCTAAGAAAAATGTTCATCATGCTCATGCTCATGCTCATGTACATGCTACACAACCTATGCATCATGGTAAACCCCCAAAGCATGCTCACACTTCACATACACACCATGCATTCATGTATAGAAAAGTGTACTCATGTTCACATTGTGGACGGAAAGGACACTTAGCTAATTTTTGTTATGATAGACTAAGTGCATCATCTCATAATGTTTGGGTTCGTAACACTAACTTTCAAGGACCCAAGAAAGTTTGGGTACCAAAGTCAACAATTGTTTTAAATGATGTAGGTACTTTTCAAAGCCCAACGACGTAGAGGTTTATGGTATCTTGATAGCGGTTGCTCAAGGCACATGACTTGGGACATCAACAACTTTGCAACCCTATCAAGATATCATGAAGGTGGCACCGTCACCTTCGGAGATGACGCCAAGGGTAAAATTATTGGTATTGGTAATGTAAAGCTTGGCACTTCTCCTTTAATTGAAAATGTAGTTTTAGTAGACGGGCTCAAGCATAATCTCTTGAGCATCAGTCAATTATGTGATAAAGAATTTAATGTTATTTTTGATGATATTGCTTGTAAAATAGTTGACAAAAATTCTAATGTTTGTGTATTTTCCGGTTTTCGTGAAAGTAATGTATATATGATAGATATGCTAAATATGTCTTGTAATATAACTTGTTTAAAAGCCCTCGATGACGACTCTTGGTTATGGCATAGGAGATTAGGGCACGTTTCATTTGACCATATTTCTAGGCTTAACTCTAAGGAAATGGTGAAGGGTATTCCTTCATTGAACTTTGAAAAGGACCGAGTTTGTGACGCATGTCAATTTGGGAAACAAACTAAGTCCTCATTCAAATCAATTAAGGATATCATGTCATCACGTCCATTGGAGCTAATCCACATGGATTTATTTGGCCCTACACAAACCAAAAGTTTAAGTGGGAGTAGATTTGCTTATGTTTTAGTAGATGATTTTTCGCGTTTTACTTGGGTTTATTTTCTTGAACATAAAAGTCAAACCTTTTCACATTTTCAAGCCTTTAAGAAAAGAGTTGAAAAGGAAAATGACTCCTCAATAATTAAAATAAGAAGTGATAGAGGAGGTGAGTTCATTAACCTTCCCTTTACCACTTTTTGTGAGGAACATGGAATAAAACATGAACTTTCTTGTCCTAGAACTCCACAACAAAATGGAGTAGTTGAGCGGAAAAATCGTACTTTACAAGAGATGGCTAGGACAATGTTAAATGAATATGGTCTACCACATTATTTGTGGGCCGAGGCCGTTCATACTTCATGTTACATTGCAAATCGTGTTTTCCTATGTAAAAATACTACTAAGACTTCTTATGAGATGTATTTTTCTAGAAAACCTAATGTTTCTTATTTCAAAGTGTTTGGTTGCAAATGTTTTGTTTTAAATACAAATATTAATTTGGGAAAATTTGATGCAAAAGCATATGAGGCTATTTTTGTAGGTTACTCAAATACTAGTAAGGCTTATAGAGTCTTCAATAGGTCAACTTTGACTATTGAGGAATCTATTCATGTTAAATTTGAGGAATCTAACAAGTTTGTTAAGAATTGTGTAGAAATTGATGCTTTAGATGAAGGTTTGGAGAAAGTGACCTTGGAGGATGCTTCTACCATGGGAGACAAGCCAAAGGATGGTGATGGAAGTGAAGCCAAAGTGGAAGAGGCTCAAGGAAATAAACATCAAACAAATGAAGAGGAGCCCTCTCAACCACTACCAAAGGATTGGAGATTCAATCCTCATCATCCCAAGGACCTCGTCATAGGTGAAGTATCAAAAGGGGTAACCACTCGCTCTAAGATTCAAGATTTTTGTGATAATTTTGCTTTTATTTCACACATAGAACCTAAAAATGTCCTCGAGGCCGAGGCCGATTCATATTGGTTGCTTGCAATGCAAGAGGAGCTCAATCAATTTGAGCGCAACCAAGTTTGGCACCTTGTTCTAGGCCCCAAGATAGACCAACTATTGGCACTAAATGGATCTTTAAGAACAAGTTGGATGAATCGGGTAATGTAGTTAGAAACAAGGCTAGGTTAGTTGCCCAAGGTTACACTCAAATCGAGGGAATCGATTTTGAAGAAACCTTTGCACCCGTAGCACGGCTCGAAGCCATACGGATGACCTTAGCATATGCCTCATTTAAAGATTTTAAGTTATTTCAAATGGATGTAAAGAGTGCTTTTCTTAATGGTTATATTGATGAGGAGGTGTATGTTGAACAACCCCCCGGGTTTGTTGATCCTACACACCCTAATTATGTTTATAAATTAGATAAAGCACTATATGGTTTAAAACAAGCCCCTAGGGCTTGGTATGAAAGATTGTCTTCATTTTTGCTTTCAAATGATTTTAAGAAAGGAAAAGTTGATAAAACATTATTTACCAAACATATAGATCAAGATATCCTCATAGTTCAAATTTATGTTGATGACATTATTTTTGGATCTACTAATGTTTCACTTTGCAAGAATTTTGAGTCATGCATGAAAAAGGAATTCGAGATGTCTATGATGGGAGAGCTCAACTTCTTCCTTGGACTTCAAATCAAGCAACGTAGTGATGGGACATTCATCAACCAAGCCAAGTACACCAAAGAACTCATCAAGAGGTTCGGGCTTGAAGGATCCAAAGTAGCAAAGACTCCCATGGCAACCACTACGAAACTTGACAAGGACGAACAAGGTAAGGAAGTAGATATCAAATTATTTCGTAGCATGACTGGTAGTTTACTCTATCTTACGGCTAGTAGGCCGGATATAATGTTTTCCGTATGTTTATGTGCACGTTTTCAATCATGTCCTAAGGAATCACACTTAATAGCGGTAAAACGCATAATTAGGTATCTTAAAGGCACAATTGATTTAGGTTTGTGGTATCCGAAAACTAACCAATTTACCATGACTAGTTATTCGGATGCCGACTATGCCGGTTGTAGGGTAGATAGGAAGAGCACAAGTGGCACTTGCCAATTCTTGGGCAATTGTCTTGTGTCTTGGTCTTCCAAGAAGCAAAATAGTGTAGCCCTTTCAACCGCCGAGGCGGAGTATGTAGCAGCCGGAGCTTGTTGTGCACAAGTACTCTGGATGAAACATACTCTTCTCGATTTTGATTTACATTTTGATCATGTTAAGATTTATTGTGATAATACTAGTGCTATTCACATGACCAAAAATGCTAATCAACATAGTAAAACCAAACATATAGACATTAGATATCATTTTCTTAGAGATCACTTTGAAAAAGGTGACATAGATATTGATTTTGTTTCCACAGATTTTCAACTTGCAGATATTTTCACAAAACCTTTAGATTATGCAAGATTTTCATTTATTTGTGGTGAATTGAATGTATGTAAGATTGATACTTAAAATATCTTAGTTTGTTTTGTTTTGGTTTCTAATATGTTTGTTTTGTTTTGTCTTAAATTTTTTTTTAACCCTTTTTGATGTATGACAAAAAGGGGGAGAAATATAAATATATATAAGTTTGGGAGAAAATATATGGAAAAATATATGGAGGAAAAATATATGGTTTGTTTTAAATTTTGTTATTCCTTATGATAGTTTATTTTTTGGTGATGATATTTTTCAATGCTTTATGTATGCTTACATAGTTGTTCATATTCATGTTAAATACATAGCATTGTTTAAGGGGGAGCTTTCCAAGCTCTTTCCTCTTTTATTTGTTTAATAACTCATATGTTTTGTCATCATCAAAAAGGGGGAGACTGTTGGCCCAAGGTTACAATCAACCCATGTTTAGTGTATTTTGATGATTACAAAACATATTAGTTATTTGTACTAATATAAATTGTTGTTTAAGTGTGTTTCAGGTTTATATATTAAAGAGATGAATTCTTCCCTAAAGGAAGGTACATTGGACTCAAGACAAGTCAAATTGGGCTCAAAGTGCAATATTGAAGATCAAGTGAAGATTGCCCTTGTTGAAGTCTTGAAGACCTAGAAGTTTGTAAGTGTAGTTTTGTTAAAGATAGAATATGTGAAATTTGGCTCTAGGATTTGCACACACACTTGTTTTGTATGTTTCCTTTGTTTTTGAAAATGTTTATTTCTAAGTTTATGCCTTAGTTTATACATACATGGACTCAAAGCTTTATATCTTCAAAAACTTGTTTAAAACATGATATAAACTATTTTCTGCATAACACTTAGCTTCAGATTTTTTAAAGAATTTTTACAAAATTTTCTATCTCAAAAATCTGCCCAAAAAATATCTATTTCAGGCAGACCGGTCGACCGGCAGTCGACCGGCTGCTGTGTCCAGACATGCACAGGCTGTGCATGTCTGTCGGTCGACCGACCTACATACCGGTCGACCGGAAAAGAGATGTTTTGCTCTCTGTATCTTTTCGGTCGACTGGGTCGGTCGACCGATAGAAGGAAACTGTGTTTCCTTTGTTGGATCGGTCGACTGGCAGTCGACCGAAGCTCCAACGGCTCTTTTGCCAGCAGGGACCCGGTCGACCGGCAGTCGACCGGTAGGCCTGCATCAGCCATAACGGCTCTTTCTTCTTTTGGAATTTCTGAAAAACTGTTTTTGGTTTTCTCTTTTACAGAGTTTTTAGGAGTTGTTGGGACTCTTTTTCTGATCAAATTAGCTGGAAAAATCAGAGTTTTAACCTATTCTCTCCCTATAAATAGTGGGGAATAGGCCTTAGTTATTTACCAAGAAAAATACAAGTTTTCATAGTTTTCAAGAGAAAGAGAAAAATAGTTTAAAGCTTTCATTTCCATTCTTTCAAAATTGGTTTTTCAGTTGTTGTTTGATCTCTAATATCACTCTACAACTGAAGCTTTTCTCACCACACTTCTTAGAGCCAAAAATTTCATATTCTTTCTATAGGTGAAGTTGTAAAAGAGTGAGAGTGTTTGTAAAAGAGTGTTGTGGTCTAGTTAAAGATCACTATTTGTAATTCTTGTTCTTGTGGAGACAAGCTCCTCGGTGGAGTTTCTTTGTAAGGTGAAGCTACGGGCTTGAGGTCTTTGGAGGCCTAACTTGTACGGGATCCTAAGGGGATAGTGGAAACCCTTCACGGAGGTGAAGGCGGGGACTAGAGCAACGGGCTCGAACCTCGAAACAAATCATCTTGTTTGCGATTGCCTTGGCGTTCTTCTTGCTTACTTTCTTGCTTTATATCATTTCCAATTTATTGCTTGAGAACTAACCTTTATTTGTGCAATCCTTATTTGTTTACTCTACTTGCTATTTTACTTGTGGAATCTTGTGTTGATATACTTGTTGTGTTACATTGTGAGCTTTTCATTTTCATCATCATACTTGGCATTGATCAATCACACCTCAATACAACACGGTTGCATTGCGCACCTCTAACCCATTTAAGGGGAATTGGGAGGAAGGAGTTCAGAACCTCGCAAGGGGTATTCGGCTCTTAGTCGTGTTTTTGAGAGATTGTTGCATCACTCATTTCATAAGTTTAAAAAGATCATTAGATTAGCAATTACACCTATTCACCCCCCCTCTAGGTGTATTTCAGTGTTGCCTCGGTGGAGGTTGTATTGGTTGAGAGAGGAGTTCGGTACTCCCGGTTGTATTTGCCCTAAAATCCTCGGTGGAGGTTCCCTGTGTGGGAGTCCTAGGTGGACAAGTTAGTGGATTGGAAATCCTTCTCGGTGAAGGCGGGGACGTAGAGCTCGGTGCTCGAACCTCGAAACAAATCTTGTTGTTTGCGTTTGATCCATTGACTCTAAACTCTCTCTCTCTCTTTATTTGTGCCTTGCATCTTTCATATTGTCATATTATTTATATGCTTGGCTTGTTTGTGTGTGCCTCACTTGTGCTTAATCACGAGAGCTTCATATAGCGCCTCAACTCTTATTCAGAGGAATCAAGAGGAGTTAGTTCAGAGCCCTTCACCGGGAATGCGGCTACACTCGTTGGTTGCATTAAGTGTTAGTTGCAATTAGTTTTTAATTTCTACATTTAGTTCATTAGATTAGCCGTACACCTATTCACCCCCCTCTAGGTGTACTTTCACTTCTTGTTGGTTAACAATTCATTTTATTGAATGTCATACAATGAAAAGTTCTTTGTGTAATTATATTTTTTATATCTATTGCATCTAATCCTTTTAATACATAGAGAACACATTATATTTGTTTCTATGGCTTTTTATGTGCCTTTGAGTTGAATGTAATTACCTATAGGAAATTTATCACCTTTCCCCCCTTCCAGTCTCTTTCTTAGTCTAGGCAAGTTTTGGAGGATTGATCCTTGATTGTGCGATCCTGCTTAAAACCAATAAATTGGGTTTTCATTCTACTGCCAGCTGGACTTACAGGATTTATGGCAATGCACTCTCTCGTCCGTAGTTCCCTTGAGGAATTTGACACCTATTTAGAGGGCAGGTTGCCAACCAATTTTGGTATCTTCCTATATGTGCTTTCTGCTCATAGCTGACCCTATTCTGGTGGAAATAAGGCTTAGATGATGATGATGATGATCTTCTGAAACCATATGTGATTCCCTTCCTAATTGTTTAAATTTATTTTGTTTTTATCATTGTTACAATATTAGCTTTTCAATCTTTTATTTAACAACTGATCTTTTTGTTTATATTCTTCAGATCTTGAAATTGACTGATGGAGGTGTTTTATCTTCACGTCTTGTTATTGATTCAATGGGTAATTTCTCTCCAATTGTGAAGCAGGCAAGATTCTTCATATACTTGTTCATCACTGCTCATGTTGCAATGTGGAAGTTTCAGCTTAATGTTAAATACTTTACATATATGATAATATTTATGCAGATAAATACAGAAGGTCTAACGAATGTAACAGTGAAAATAACATTTTGGATGCAGAACTCACCTTAAATCACATTGGAAAAGCTAGTCCATATTTTTGGTTGGCATGGCTGAACATGTATTCCGTTTCTGAACTACCCATGTTGAGCAGACTAAGGAGGTGTGCCCATATATCTGGTACTTGGATATATGAGTACTTGCCAAGTACTCCTATAATGTATTTAGGAGAAAGAAGTTACAAATCTAACACATAACTTATACGCTCCCAATTCTATTTCATTTGTAAATGCATTTATATAATTTTACCACTTTTTTGCTAAAAAATTATGAATAGGCTCGTAACTGTTGATTAAATAACTCGGAAATATTTTATCTAACCTGAGTCATTGTGTTTATTCATCCAAGAAATAAATAACATTAATTCAAATTCAAATATAATTTTATTATTGCCATATGAACGATGTATCCATTTCTAGATTTTTGAGAAATTTGTCATATCCACAACCCGTATCGTCAATATAGCAAAGCACTAGAGAAAAAACATATCAATTTCTCATATTTAACATGCGTGACTTTGGCAAGTGATATCTTATTACATACTCAAAGTTGCATGTAATTCAAATTTGAATTTTGCTGAAAAATTGTTATTAATTCACCTTCCAAACGAACACGAATACTAATTTTATATTTAAGTTGTTGATGCTCTTCTTTCTATTTTAGTTGATCACATTTTCTTGAACTGTTGGAGTATTTTTCATAGGGCCATATACCCTTATGTGAGATCTCAAATATTTAGAACACTGAGCCTTATCTTAAATATTTATGTCTAGTTGAAAATATGAATGTCTCAAGAAATGATGGCTGGCATTCGTGGACCATCTATTTCATAGAAGTATAGAGCACAATTCTTCTGACTTGCAACTCACTTTTAAAAGATGATTCTGTCACGTCCTCAATCTTTTTATCTGCCTCTATGAAAAAATCAATAAACTCCAATCCTTTCTGATGGGGACATCACTGTAGAATTGTGATTCTACACCAGGAGACATTGTCGCACCCTATCGCTTTGGTTTGATTAGAGATTGAGGACTCGAGCCTAGTTGGACTAGTTATCTTTGTTCTATTTTGCTCTTTATTGTATTTTAGATATTTTTAGCCTTCTTTTAGTCCCACATCGGTTGTGGTAGGAATTTTCTGTTGATGTAGGCTCATTTAAAAGCCAAGATTGTTTATTGTTTTCTTTAGTTTTTAGATGAATTAAAATTTTCTTTGAAAGACAATGTGGTGAGAAACCCTAGGGAGAGATTCCTAAATTGTGTTTTGTTTCCCATCATATCTCTCAAATTGTGTTTTGTTTCCCGTCATATTGGTAACAGAGCTAAAAATCCAAAAGAAAGCATCAAACCCTAGCCACTTTCTCTTTCTCTCTCTCACATAACCCAACGCCGCCTACAACTTCCTCTTCTTTTCTCTTTCCTCCGCACCTTCATCATTCTCTCCCACCGCACCCGATTCCTTCTTCACCATCGACTTCTCCATATCCTCCATCGACAGCCCCAATGCCAGCGCGATCTCTGAGGCCTCGTCAACAGGCCCAGCAACACCCCCCCTTTTACAACCCCTGCCACATCTCCTTCACCAGATCTCCGCCACCTCCGATGATAACGCTGTCGTCCCACGTTGTCTTCCTCATCTTCTTCTTCCTTGTGCTCATCAACGAACATGACATGATCTTCTGCCTTCCCCGTCTTCGGCTGCATTACCGACATCGCCGCCACCACATCATCCTCATCCGCCACCACATCATCCTCATCGTCGTGCTATTGCCTGAGGACAACCACCGATCACCACAAACAGTCAACTGCCGTCGCCTTTATCGTCAGATCGACCTCCACAGATCCACGGATCCAAGCAGCTCCAAGCATTCTACAGGCAGGATCTCCGTCTTTCGTCGTGCTGTCGGATCTCCTTCTTTCGTCGCCAACGAGCAAGCGTCGCAGGCAGATCCTACCCTCTGTTGCGGTCGACCTGAATCTAGTTACTGTGCAGCCTGGTTTGACCCGATTCTGCTGCGCCTGACCCGAATCTCTCACTTGAGTCAAGATCTGACCCGATTCCACTCAACAGCTCTAGACCGGTTCAACTCAGCAACTCGTGGCCAAGTCAACCAAGTTGAGTCAACCAGCCCAGTTTACGGATCGTATCTCTCACATCTGGCATCCGATTCAAGAGTTCTTCGAGGCATTACGATCGTGACGACGGGAGCTTTGCATCGGACAGTCCAAAACAGCCCTGATCAGTACTCAGGTATAATTCTCATTGAACTGAATTTTAGTATTACCCTAATTCATCATTATAATTTCATTGATTATCTGTTGTCCACTATAATTTGAGGGAGTGTATATGTTTCACTTTTATTCGCATATCTTAATATTAATTTAGGGACTCATTGAAACAAAATGAAGATCGCAACAGTTGCATAGAATTAATTTTTACAATATTTTGAAGTCCATTGCAATATTATTACATCCAGTCCTTATTTTAAACTTTCAAGCTTTCCGACAAATCAATTAGCTTTATTTTGTGCATTGCTTGGCCGGAATGTTGCTGATTCTCTTCATCTCTTGCATCATCCTGCACATTTGCACTAGAGTCTGTTAGTTGCATATAGAAAATATTCGATTGTAGTCATAAAAAATAAACAAAAAAGCATATATCAACATCTAGATATGGTAGTAACCCTTGTGCATGCCCACACGTAGTGGTAGGGATTATCAATTAGGCGAAACTAGTGACACCATAAGTGCTAACATAATGAGTTCAAACTCATAGAAGCCTAACGCATCCCTAGATTTTAACCTCCTTGCTATCTTTGAAGATATCAAAGGCCAAATTGTCAACTTAGGCTAGGGAATGGATTGGATTGAGAATGAACGTCGTGATCGAGATCGCATTGAAGATCGTCAACCCAACCAACGCCGAGAGGATAGACTCAATAGAAACTACGATTGATATGAGGATGATGAGTGTTACCTAAAGAACATCAAATTGAAGGTGTCGAACTTTGATGGCCGCTCGGACCCCTCAATATTACCTTGATTGGGTAACGAGTTTAGAACGTTACTTCAAGTGGTATGGGATGTCCCAAGAGCGGCGAGTCTGATTTGCTGTCATGAAGTTGGTGGGACAAACTGGACAATATTGATCAAATGTCGAGAGGTCAATGGCCTTGAGGAGGGAAGAACCCCTTCGAATATGAGATGAAATGAAAGCCACCTTGAAGCAGAAGTACCTTTCACTTACTTTTAAGATCAACAACTAGACAAATGGAGTAGACTTGCACAGGGAACTTGCTTTGCTCCTGCATACATTAAAAACTTTGATAAATTTATGACTCGATGCGGCGAGTTTGTCAAAGAACCTCGTATGATGACCCTCTAGGTTTAGATGTAACCTTCGTGACGATCTGTGTAGAGAACTTTTTGCACGAGGTGTTTGTGATTTTGAGCACGCCTACAAGATAGTTCACTACTTTGATGCTTCTCGAGGTTCCTATCATCAGTGAAGATCGGATTATAAGGCTAGAGCACTAGGAACGATTCTGAACAGTCCCAACAAAAGATCAACCACAATAGTTTCACTCTGGCAGAAGATCTCAAAGGTAAGGGCCCAGTCGAGAGCGTGCCCTGGACCAACCCCCATACTTAGTGCTTTAAATGTCGAAATTATGGGCACATGGAGAAGTTCTGTCCAAGCAAATCCAAAGCTTTTTTCTTGGATGATCAATCAGATGAGGTGCAAGATGAGTCTCAAAAAGGTTGCGTACATAGGAAATGAGGGTAGCGATTCTGAGAGAGATACGAAGCACGAGGGGTTTATTAACTCCGTTAGGTGAGTTGCTATTGTTAGATGTACCTTAGCACAGCCTAAAGACACTGATGACTGGCGTAGGACCGTGATCTTTCACACTTGAACAAAGAGTTGTAAAATTATTGTTGATAGTGAAAGTTGCATAAATGATGTGTCATCCAGTTTGATTACGAAAATAGTCCCTTACCCTAGCCCATACAAAATTGTCATGGTTAACAAAACATCTATGGAGGCGAATGAACGATGTCTTGTACCTGTGCAATTTGCAACGTACAGGATAAAGTTTGGTGCAATGTGATATCCATGTATGTAGGTTACGTGATTCTTGGTCGACCTTGGTTGTTTTATATGGATATAACTTTGTAGGGAAAGTCCAACACTTGTACTTTCAACTATGAAGGGCAACAGATTAAGTTGATTCTAAGTTAACCAAAATCCAAACAAGTAGAGAAGAAATCGACTGAAACATAGAAGGGAAAGAACCTCGGTTTAATCTGCCCTACGAAAATTGAAAAGAAAGTTATTAATGGGACACAAATCATCATTCTGGTTGATCGAGAGGTTGCAAAAGATTCTCAGGAGACGATTCCTCCTGCGATGACTCCTATCATCACGAAATTTGCTGAACTGTTTTTCAAGAAGATCAATTGCCACCAATGCGGAATACCCAACATGCTATTGATTTGGTACCGGGAGCCACCCCGAACGACTTGCAGCAGTATCGGATAAACCCGATGGAACATACTGAATTACAAAGACAAGTTGACGAGTTATTAGTTCATATGAGAGAGCTAGAGTCCTTGTGCGGTCCCTGTACTATCGGCGCCAAAAAAAAGATTACACATAGCGAATGTGTGTGGATAGCCATGTTATCAAAAAAATAACGATGAAATACCATTTTTCAATTTCTAGGCTGGATGATATGCTTGACATGCTGTCCGGTATCACTATCTTTTCAAAAATTGATTTGAAGAGTAGTTACCATCAGATTCGAATCTGCCCCGAAGATGAGTGAAATACAACCTTTAAGACGAAAGATGGGCTGTGCGAGTGGATACTCATGCTGTTTGGCTTGATTAATGCTCTAAGTACCTTTATGAGGGCGATGACACAAGTATTACGACCTTTTATAGGAAAATTTATAGTCGTATACTTTGATGACATCAACATCTACAGTAAATCGACAGAGCAACATTTGGACCATCTCTCACAGGTCTGTGTAGTGTTAAGAAAGAAAATTTTATATGCCAATTCCATAAAATATACCTTTCTTACATACCAAGTCATTTTTTGGGAGTTGTCTTCAAAGGGAGTATCTGCGGATCCCGAAGATTAGAGTTATTGTAGAATGGCCAGAGCATTACAACATTAGAGAAGTGAGAAGTTTTCATGGGTTAGCCACTTTCTACAAGCGATTTATCCAAAATTTTAGTACCATCATGGCCCTAATTACCAACTGTCTGAAACAAGAAAAATTCAGATGGACTAAAACTATTGTCAAGGCGTTCCGTGAAATCAAGGAGAGGATGACAGACGCTCCTATCATGAGTCTTTCAGATTTTTCAAAATTTTCGAAATTACTTATGGCGTCCTAGCCCATGCATTGGAATAGGTGTATTGAGTCAAAAAATATCATATTGCCTATTTTAGTGAAAAACTGGATGATACTCGGCAATAGTATTCCACCTATGATAAGAAGTTCTATGCGGTGGTCCAAGCTCTGTGTTATTGGCGTCACTACTTATTACCGAGAGAATTCGTTATCTATTCGGACCATGAAGCCCTTAAATATTTCAATTCTCAAAAGAATAAATTCGAGTCATGATAGGTGGGTAAAGTTCCTTCAAGGTTAAATATATGTTCTCAAATATAAGGCCGGAGTCAAAAATAGGGTCGTTAAATGCACTAAGCTGTCGTCGCGTCCTGCTCTCTGTCATGAGCATTGAAATGGTTGGGTTTGAGAAAATTAAAGAAAATTATGAGTCATGCTCTGATTTGAAAATATATTCACTGTTTTAAGGGATGGTTTGACTTATAAGGTTGATGACTTCCTCTTGCAAGATGTGTATCTGTTCTGTTCTCGTAAGTTGTGTATCCCTCACATCTCATTGAGAGAATTCTTAGTCTGGAAATTACACACTGGGGGCTCGCTGGACATTTTAGATGGAATAAGACAAGGCCATAGAACATCATTTCTATTGTCCAAGCTTGAAGAGGGATGTTGTTAGACTAGTTTGCCAATATTGCACATGTCAACTAGTTAAGTAACGTAAGCAAAACTAGGGCCTTTATACTCCACTTCTGGTTCTAAATTTCTCTTTGGAAGATGTTAGTATGAATTTTGTGCTTGGTCTTTCAAAGATTGCGTGAAAGCACGATTCCATACTTGTTGTAGACTATTTTTCAAAGATGGCTCACTTTCTATCGTGTTCTAAAACATCTGATGTCTCTCGGATCGCTATGATCTATTTTAATGAAGTTAGATTACACTGATTGTCCAAAATAATTGTCTCCGACAAGAATGTCAAGTTTACAAGCTACTTTTGAAAAACCCTGTGGCATAAAATGAGAACTAAACTTCAATTTTTTTACTGCCTTTCATCCACAAATCGATAAACAAACTGAAGTAATCAATAAGAGTCTCGATAATCTTTTACAGTGTTTACTGGGTGAGAGTCTAAAGACATAGGATCTTGTGTTACCTACTGCTGAGTTTGCTTATAATAGTTCTGTCAATAGAATCATGAGAATGAGTTCATTTGAGGTAGTGCATGAGTATCAATCTAGAAAACCCGTAGATTTAATTCTTACGGCACCTTATCATGTGAGGATGTTTGAGTCAGTTGCATCATTTGCATCGCATATTCATGACTTGCATAAAGAGATTAGCATTCAAATTCAGAAAAGAAATGCAAACTATAAAACTTATGCAGATTTGCACAAGAAAGCACGATAATTTAACATAGGAGACTACGTGATGATTCAAATTCGTTCGGAATAGTATCCTCTCGGTACCTTAAAGAAATTGCATGCACTTAGTGTAGGACCTAGCAAAATTTTGAGAAAAATTAATTCTAATGTATATGTAGTAGATCTCCCACTTGATTTTGGTATTAGTCTATATTTTAATATTGAAGATCTGGTTGCCTATAAAGGTTCAATTTTTTCTCCTCATAATTCTTTATTGGATGAGCCTTCTCATAAGCTTATTTTTGAGAGACTCTTTCTGCCTCCCATTTCCCAAAACAACCCACCCATACGACATACCAAATTGATGAAATTATTGATGATCAGATTGTCTCTACTAGAGATGGTGGGTATCACAGGTTTCTAGTTCGTTGGAAAGGACTATCTGATTCTGAAAACACTTGGATTAATCGGGAAGAGCTCTAACAGTTGAATCCTGATAGTCTAGAGCACTATGAGAGCCGAGGTGACCTGCACTCGACAGAGTCGGATTTTTCCCAACGCTAGGGGAATGATGGGGACATCACTTTAGGATTGTGATTCTACACCAGGAGACGTCACCGCACCTATCACTTTGGTTTGATTAGATCTTGAGGACTCGAGCCTAGTTGGACTAGTTATCTTAGTTCTATTTTTCTCTTTATTGTATTTTGGATATTTTTTAGCCTTCTTTTAGTCCCACATCAGCTGTGGTGGGAATTTTCTGTTGATGTAGGTTTATTTAAAAGCTAAGACTGCTTATTGTTTTCTTTAGTTTTTGGATGAATTAATATTTGCTTTGAAAGCAGTGTGCTTGGGTGAGAAATCCTAAGGAGAGATTCCCAAATTATGTTTGTTCCCCATCACTTTCTTTATCTCTGTGCCAATAGTATCTTCTAAAATTTAGATTCCTGGCCTCATTTCACAGTTTATTGGAAATGCACAATAATTTCTGTTTCCCTGTGCAATGTATATTATTTGCTGAACTTGTGAGAGAGGTACATCTCCAATTCAATGGTACTCCACAATTTGGTAAATTTACTATTCGCCAGTTTACCCAAATTTAAAAGTTTTCAGGAACCTGACAAACCTTCCCATCACTGTTTCTTAACCTCTATCAGATGCTAACAACATGTCCCCTTAGATTACTAATCTTGTTAACTATTTGCAGTTATCAGTAAAAGGGAAGCTTGATGCCCATATACTCAACAAGGCATGTTCCAAAGACTCTGAAAGTCCTCTCATTGAATTTGTAGAACCTTTGACACTTTGATAACTATAAACCCTAATTATGGGAACAATAACATCACAGAGTAGGATTTATTTCCTAAATTTTTATCATTGTTTACAAGCCATTTGACAGTCTAACAGAGAAAGAAACCGTATAAGGAGATAACACAACAGACACAAGAGACCAATTAAATCTAGTAATAGAGAAACCTTCATGTCTGTTCCACCATTTTCCTATCTATACAATACACCTATCCAATTCTGCCTATTATGGATTCTGTATTTGAGAGGATAACCAATGTATGGCAAAGACTCCAGCTTGCAAGCAACCTCAGAGAGATGGTCCCCTTTTACTAATTTTGCAAATAAATTAACTTTTGGGATGTCTATCCTGATATCTGCATACAATATTTAGAATCACCATTAAAATATTTAGTTGACACTAGGGTTATCCTCTAAGCCTTTTCACTTCAAATAGGGTCAACTATGGAGCTTGACTCAAAGCCAAGAAAGGTCCAAAATAGAACTAGCGCAGGTGTCTGCAGTGTAAATTGTTTCATATGCACACAAGCATAACACATTCCAATATATAAAAGGCAACAGTGACCATAATTTATATGGGCCACCTACAGTCATTATTACCCACTTGGTCTTGCTGTCAATATTGCAGAAGTGAGCAAAGTATAACGATTGACACCCAATATGTGGGATCTGCATAGCATACCATATCAATGTGGAAAGACAGAAGGACTAGTATTTGGTTTGGGTCTGTGAGGTTACAGGAGAAGAGGCAGAACATGTGCATGAGTCAGAACTTTGCATCTGATGAAGGTTTAGGGAGCATCTTGCATCCATCAGTGTCAACTTTCAAGTAGATTTTTTTGGCAAGGCAATGAGGTTGAGATTTAGTCCCATACTGGGACAGTGAGGAGGGAGCACGATGGGAAGATGATTAAATAATCTTGGATACAAGATGCCATTAAGGGTTTTCTGTCTTGGTTCATTTGGTTTCAATCCTATTAGCTAAAGTGATCTCTCTTGTTGGCCTTTACACCCAAGTACCAGAGCCCATGGTTTGATGGCCCTTTGCTATGGATGCTTTTGTTGCTCTAAGACTTTGCTGGCATAATGATGAGGACATCTAGTTATTTTAGTTTGTTTTAGTTGGTTGGGTTATTTTATCTTATTTTGTTTTAGTCGGTTATTGTAGTTGATCTATCTTATTTTAGTTTAGTCTCACATTGCTTGTGGTGGAAAGTTTCATATGATGTAGGCCTGTAAAAGACAAAGACTGCTTATGAGTTTCTCAGTTGATAAATTTAAGAGATGCTTATTTGAGCAATTGTTAGCCAGTATGTTTTTGGGTGAGATGCCTTAGAGAAAAATTCTCAAATCCCTTTTCTTGGGTTACAAACCCTAGGTTGAGATTTTTTAGTGTTTGTTCTCAATTATCCCCCCTTTTTTTTGTTTGTCCCTATCAGCTTGGTATCAGAGCTAAACTCCTAATCCTCTCCAAAATTTTCAAAACCCTTGTTTTCTCCCCCATCTCAAAACGCTATTTCTCCTTATTCCCAAACCTTAGATTTAGGATTTTCTCCATCTTCCTACAAATTTTATCTAGTTTTCAAAAAGAAAAAAGAAAAAATCAAAAAAAAAGAGAAGAAAAAAAGAGAGAAGAAAGAAATCAAAAAAGAAAAAAGAGAAAAAGAAAAGAATAAAAAAAATACACTGTTCCTCCATCGTCCAGCAACAGAGAATCGCATCAGCAGAGAACTCGAAATCTCATTTTCTCGCAACCTAGCTCTGCATTTTCACTACTTACCGCCACGAGATGGCATTGCCCCTCGCCATCGAGTTCCTCCTCCGCCGCCGCCAGTCTCCAACAAACCCTCTCATTCCTATCTAGTGTTTTAAATGTCGGCCGACATTTCAGAAATGTCGGCCGACATTTCGTTTTCAAGCCCTCACCGCCACGACATCCCCACCCGCATTTGAAATGGCGTTTTAGAGAATGTCGGTCGACATTTCGGAAAAAACCCAATATGTCGGCCGACATTTTTCCGAAATATCGGCCGACATTTTGGGAAAAACCCAATATGTTGATTAGTCTTAGAAGTTGGAGTAATTGAGAAATTTTAACAATGGATTAGTGAATATATGCAAAATGTTTAAGTTAGTTATACATATCTTAAACATATTTATGTAGTTTTGCATAAGTTGTGTATGTATTACCTTGATAAGAATTTTTGAATTACATTATTTAAGACATCTAGGATATATATTTGTTATCCGTCATGACGTCCGAAATTTACTAAATGGCCCCGAAATATCTCCGAAATCCGAAATCTTGACATCCGATTACAACATCCGACATTTCCCTGATATCCGACATTTAAAACACCGTTTCTATCACCTCGTCTTCCTCGACCGACCTCGACTGACAGCGACTTTGTCTTCCTCGACCGACAACGAGCTCGTCTTCCTCGACCGACAGTGCCACTGCATCATCGACTTCGTCTCGCCAAGACCGACACTCCGATCTAAGATCGCTACCATCATCTACAACATCAACATTCCACCGTCGCCATCCTTCACCATCGCGACCTCCTTCGCCATGGCCAAGGCCTCACTGACCTTCCCGCTGATGCTGATACTCTCATCCACTTCCTTCGCGCTACTGCATCATGTGCCGATGCCACCTTGCCCTTTACCTCGCTAGCTGCCGCCTGCAAGGAAGCAAATCGAAGGAGGGAGGAAGGTCAATCGGGTCGCATAATTCAACCCAAACCGAACCCGCATCCAAGCACATCCAAGAACAGTGTTCTAAAAATCGGTTTCATTATTCGTGCGGTCCAACACTGAATAATGATTAATCGGATTAATCGGAGATTAATCGGGATTAATCGTTTTTGAAAATTTTAATATATTTAATTATATTTATACACAACTACATATGAATATATACAGTTAATTATTGAAAATACCTAAATATTATACAAAACAATATCTAGATGTGAAGTTATAAACCATGATATGATGAACAAGACAATATGAATAAATAGTAAAAAAAAAAGAAGTAAAAGAACTTATCTCTTCACATTAGTAATTCAAAATTTCAAATTTTGCAACATAAATATAAATCAAAGAACTTACTTCAAAATAAGATAAATAAAAAAATTAGTCAATTTATCAATCAAAATAATGAACTCCAAAGAATGATGGAGAAAGATTGCTAAATAAGTTAATTTGAAAAATAATCAAAAATAATAAAATATAAGTATTACTTTATGCAAAATATACAATAATAGAATATCATAATTTATCTACTATTTAATAAATAACAATTCATCTACTATTTAATAAAAGATCATAATCTAATCATCAAATATTACAATATAAACTATTTAGCGATCCAACACACAAAGTGAAGTTTTTCAAATAAAAAACATATGAAATACTTAAATATTAATCAGGGATTAATCGGGCATTAATCGGGGATTAATCGCTTTGGACCTGATTAATCGCCCGAGCGCATAATCAAAGCGATTAATGTAATATTAAGCGGGCTATCACCGAATAGGATTAATCGGCTGATTAATCCGATTTTTAGAACAGTGTCCAAGAAGTAGAAAAGCGGGTTCAGATCTCTAACCCGACCCGGGATCCAACTTAAAGAGTTATTGGGTTTAAGTTAAAACCCGCTGTTACAGTCACTGCAGTAATGGGTTTAGAGCAGTACAAACCTGTTTGCTTCACAAGGTTCGACTTTCAGCTGTAACTTTCATGTCTGATGTCCGTTTTAAGCGATTTTTTAAGCTGTTATGTTTGTGACGATGAGATCTACGCACCGGCATCCACTTCAGATCGCTGAGGTTGATTTGATCCTCAATAAATCTGATTCGCATGAGCCGCAGCAATCCAGTCCCCATTTGGAGTCTGTTTCAGGCCCGATTCAGTTTTGCGCTGTTTTTGAGTCAGTTTTTTCCCAGCTCCCATTACCGTTGATCCAAGACCTTGTGCGTGATTTTCAACCCTCGATTGTGGCCGTTTCTTCAAGAAATTCTTGAAGAATCTTACGTTGGGCGTAAACGACTTACCTCTCAGGTGACATCTTGAACTGATTTATCAATTGTCGATTACCTGCTATACTAGTGGATTACAGTAATTTTATTAGCTGATTTGTATTTTGCTTCTATTTAGTGTTTTCATCATTATGTGTTATCTTGATCACTTGTAGGATTGCATTATTGCATTTAGAAGTTGAATTCTTGAGGTATTTTAATTCTTTCTCATTTAGTGTATGCATTTAGTATTATTTTAAATCTAAAATTTTGTGTTGCATTTGCATGCTTGTTTACTTCACCTTTGTGTCATGCCTCATTTTGAAAATCCAACGTGAATAATCTAGATAAGCATGATCAAATGATTAGGCAATTTCGATAGAGAATAGAATTAGACAAGTTACACAACCTCCGTCAGGGTAATTTGTCCGTTAGAGATTACATAGCCAGATTTGAGGACTTGACCCGTTGTTGTGGTGTGAGAGAGCACCGTTCCTTGACCATAATCAGATTTGTTTCAGGTTTAAGATCCGATATTAGGCGTGCTATTACCACTAGCTCTTATGGTGTGGACTTTTTTGAAGATGCTTTTGATTTTGTCCTAAAGATAAGACTTAATTTTTAAGAGAATAGTCAGTGCCAAAACCTAGGAGCAATGTTCTAAATGTGAGGGATATGAACACTATGATTACCAGTGCCCCTCCTGGGAGTAGTGTTCTAAATGTGAGGGATATGAACACTATGATTACTAGTACCCTTGAAGAGTCGACATGTTATTATTATGCCAGTGATGATATTGACGATTCAAAAGTTTTTGTGGATGTTCACGTTCGTTCTGAGATTTCAAGTTCATAGTAGATACATCAAGTGACCCCTGTCCACCGATTTTTAATGAGATCCCTATGTCTTCTGAGAGAACTATTGATGTTATGGATGCATTAGTAGAGTCTAGTACACACGTAACTGATGAGACCTATGTTTATGAGGATGATCAAGAGAGTTAGGAAACACAGATTGAATCTATTATAGCTACTTTTAACATATCTTCTTCCAGTAAGTCATTAGAGTTTCTTGCCATATTACATCAAGTTAGTTTTGGTGTTTCTTCTTTTAGTGGGTGTTTGAAGTTTTTTCATGAGTTTCTTCAGATTTCTGTCAGTTCTAGTGATATTATACCATTAGGAGTGTCTGAAGTACGTCATCCTAGGGAACTCACGTCTCTCTTTCCTCCATCTTTAGGGAGTTAATTCTCATGAGTCATTTACATTACCTTTTCCTGTTGCATATGATGAAACCCTTAGACAAATAGCAATTTGCAATGATGACTATAAATTTGCTACATTTTCATATAGTATATTGTAAGAATTTGCAGTATTAATGAGGTGACATGTATGTTTCACCTTATATTGTGATAATGTTGCACAATCACCGTACATGTTCCTATAAGATTTTGAGGAGGAATGCTTCTATCACCTACGAGTTAGATATCCCTTGGGATTCTGGTATGAGCTTGACCTTTAGGGGAGCGGACTTGACTCGATTTGTTGCATGTGCCTCTTTGGATCCATCATCGCCTACAATAGATTTATCACAGAAGCGAGTTCCACCTCCACCGCCTTGGATCAAACTGGATGCATAGCTGCTGATTTCACGGCCACCACTATGACCTGATTGAGAGTCATGGAGATGTACACTCGACAAGATCAAGTTTTCCCCAACCCTGAGGGGATGATGAAGACATCTAGTTATTTTAATTGGTTGGGCTAGTTTTATCTTATTTTGTTTTAGTTGGTTATTATAGTTGGCTTATTTTAACTTAGTTTAGTCTCACATTGCTTATGGTGAAAAGTTTTCTGTGATGTAGGCCTATAGAAGGTCAAGATTGTTTATGAGTTTCTCAGTTGATGAATTTAAGAAATGCTTATTTGAGCAATTGTTAGCCATTGTGCTTTTGGGTGAGATGCCTTAGGGAGAGATTTCCAAACCCCTTTTCTTGAGTTACAAACCCTCGGTTGAGATTTTTCTAGTATTTGTTCTCAATTATCCCCTTTTTTATTGTTAGTCCCCCATCACATAAGTTAGAGCTCATGGTGGGTGCAGATGTTGCTGCATTTAGCTATTGGGTGCAACTTTGTCCAGCATAGGTTATGGTTGTTTTGCAGTGCAGATGCTGCTTATCAGGAAGCTATCTCCATTATCCATTATTTTGATGGATTAAGCTCGACTTGATACGATCCAAAGTGGAAATTTGTTGGGAGTCGCTCTCATCCGATCTGTTTCAAGTAGGTTTGGCATGGCAAAGGCATGAGGTTGGATTTCCCATATGGAAAGGGAGAAAAATGGACAGATGGTTAAATGAGTTTGTTTCCAAGACTCCAAATAGGGGTTGCCCTTTTGGGTCATGTGAGTCTCAGGCCTAGTAGCCAAAATCCATCTCCATGCCTTGGCACCCAACAAGAGTTTTCTTAAATTAATGGGTGTCTTAGATGAAGCCAACAAATCTAGTTACCAATCCACATGTAAGAATTATAATATTTGTATAATATATATACAATGTTACATGATCTGAGGAGAGAAATAATTCAAAAACAATTGGATGAAGCTCAAAGTTAATGGTCTATTTTAATTGGAATGCAATGGGTATTTAGAGGTTTTCTCCTTGTTTTGATGAGCTTATGCCCTTTTTTTAGAAAGAGGATGGAGGTCACCCTCTAGCCCATGCACACGCACCCATTACTAATTACCCAAATGAGATCCCCTGTTCGACAACTGTAAGGATTGAACTTGGAACCTCCCCCTGGGAGGGGGTATTACCACTGGGCTAACCCGCAAGTAATAAGATTTCACATAAGTTAGATTTCATGGTCTGTATTTTGAAACATGCATATAACCGTACATATGTGCATGGTGTCTAGTGACAGTTATCTATCTGCGAACACTGTAAGTAGACTCCTCAAAGAATATTGGGCACCTGTTGTGATATATTGTCTTTTGTCTTTAATCTTCTAGTTCCATAATCTCTTTTCTTTCTTTATAGATCAGATTGGGCAGAAAGCCAGATGGGTTTTGCCTTGTTGTAGGCTCTTGTGCTCGTGGTTTTAATGAGAACACAACAAGTGATATTATATTTAGTAACTCGTCAGTGAAGAAGATGGGGGATTCACTTCTACAATATTTTTGGGAGGTAATTTCAATTTTCCAGAGCACAACAATGAATTTTATAATTATGCTGGATGAATCCTGAAATTATCTCATTATTATTCCCTTTTATGGATATTAGCATTGATAATTAGTTACAAAAGGATTGTTAAAATAATTCTAGTGAATTTATATTCAACGGAGTTTTAATTCTTCAACTGCAGCAAAATCTTTTCTACTTTTGTAGCAAGCTTTCCTTCTTTCTTGGAGGAAGCTTTTTTTAACTTGTATCTTCTCTGCTGCAAAGAACTGATATACCTTTTGAGTTAACACTCTGCCTTACTATTATCACATTGTTTGACCACAATGTTTCAAGTAGCATTCGGGGGCCACATAGTGGCTGAGGGGAGTCAACAGACGGTGGATAGCAGGACTAAAAGTGGACCCTTTGAACACTGCTGCTAACCTAATGCGATCCAACTAATATCAGTACATGTGCATAAACGTATGTCAAAGTTCTCATAGATTTCGGATTAGTGGAAAAGAGAAACACTTAATCCAGTATACTATGTGTAAAAACTAAGGCTAGTAAATTGTTAAAATTATAAAAATAATACAGGACCTCAACTATACCACCTGAGGACCTTACTAAGAACTAAAAGCATCTTAAATGGTATGCAACATCTGGATTCATAACAAAAACTATATTAAACCATACCCAAGGAGATAGCGGAGATTGGTCACAAGACTCACAATACTCGGTACTGCATTCTAATTTCAATTATTATTGTTAATAATTAATATTAGTATATTTGTTAGAGATGGCATCTGAGATAGAGTCCAAACAAAGTGTTTTAGCAGCATCCAACATACGTAGCCTAGGATCCAACATATTATATTCTCCATAGCATCTGATATTTAGAACACATGAAATATTATTCTATACATCTAGTAGAACCAACTGCTCAGTTTAATAACTTTCCTTCCTTCTTTTGTTAAAAATTGTAGGCATTTCCTGCTGGTTCTGGTCCCACCGATCGAACTACTTATCTGTTCACTTATGTTGCTGCACAACCTGGTGCTCCAAAATTGGAAGAGCTATTAGAGGATTATTGGATTTATTGCCTGATTATCAGGTTCGTGGTCAGTTCTTTGCATTATTATTTGAAATAATTTGTCATTTCGTGTTCAAAAATGACTAGTTTTTACTCTGATGGGATATCATGCATTCCAGAATCAAATTTGAGTGCCCTAAGATTTGTTATTATGAGGTGTAGCATTGCTTATTTCTTCCTAGTATTTGATTATGGTGACTAAGGACATCAATTTCAAATTGTACCATGTTTATAGCTGAAGTGTTTTTCATGTTATTAAGCGGCCGATACAACCTTCTCACAGTTTCCCCAGTCTGTGATGCTCTTTTGTTCTTCTCTCTATGATTAGGGTGGATCTGGGTGAGATCCTACAAGCTCCACTCAGTGATCTATTTTCACATTAAGGAATCTATATGCGGAACTAAACCTTCTAAGAAACCCAAAAGCCATGTTTTAATTGCACATCCATTAAGTTTTCAAATTTGTTTAGGTTTCAGATAATCCAAGTTCAACTTTGTCCCCAAATATACCAATTTTTTTCCGAGAAACAAACAAAAAATGATAATATTGTAGAGAAATAGAAAACCCTAAAAAGGAATTGATTGATAATAAAGGAGAGACAATACATATATATAATAAGAGTGATATGTATGAGTCTATTGGGTAGAAACCCAATAGCCCAATAACTTTTCCAACACTTCCCCGCAAGCTGGAGCATAAATGTCAAGCATGCCAAGCTTGCTACATAAAACAGAAAACACCTTTGGAGAAGCTGTTTTGATAAGTAGATCTGCCAACTACTTTGAAGATGAAGTAAAAGGGAGAGAAATCATCTTTTTGGTCCATGCATCTTTGACCAGATGACAGTCAACTTCTATATGCTTAGTCATCTCATGAAACTCCTGATTTTATGTGATATAGATAGTAGGCTGATTATCACAAAATATAGGCATAGGGTCAAGATGACGAAAATCAAACTCCAATAACAGATTCTTCAGCCACATCATTTCACAAGTAGTATGTGCCATGGCTCTATACTCAACCTCTACACTGGATCCAGAAACAATATTTTTTTTGCTCCTCCATGTCACCAGATTTCCTCTAACGAATGTGCAATAGCCAGTAGTGGACTTCCTATCTCTCTTATCACCAGCATATCCTGAGTCAGAATAGCTGAGAATACGAACATGTCCATATTTCTTGTACAACAAATCTTTTTCAGGAGAGCTTTTGATATAAGTAAGAATCCTCAGAGCAGTTGTCTAGTGAACCTCCTCTCTAGGTTGATGTATAAACCTACTCAGTACTCCAACTACAAAGATTATATCAGGCTTAGTAACTGTCAAGTAGATCAACTTTCCAATCAATCTCCTATACTGTCCAGGGTCATCAAGTAGATGACTATTATCACACCATAAATCCACATTTGCTTTCATTGGAGCGCTAGCAGGTTTGCACCCCAACATGCCAGTTTTCTCAAGGTGATCAAGTGTATACTTCCTCTGAGATAGAAGTAAATCATACTTTTGATAAGCAACTTCAATCCCAAGGAAATATCTTGGCTTCTTTACAAAATATTGTTTTAGATAACCCTTTGTTTCTGCTAAGGCCACAGAGTCGCTTTCAGTTAGCAAAATGTCATCAACATACACAGCCAGTATCACTGAGCCAGACTTGGTACGACGAACAAATACTGAGTGATCTGAATGACAATGAGCAAATCCAATACCAGAGATAACCATGCTGAACTTCTCAAATTATGCCCTTGGACTTTGTTTGAGTTCATAGATCGCCTTCCTAAGTCTACAGACAGTATTCTCCCTCGAACAATATACCCTGGAGGTTGCTTCATATAAACTTGCTCCTTCAAGTCCTCATAAAGAAAGACATTCTTGACATCTAGTTGAAATAAGGGCCATACTATATTAATAGCAACAGAAAACAGAATTCGAATGGAGTTCAACCGAGCAACTGGTGAAAAGTCTCAAAGTAGTTCACGCTATAGATCTGAGTATATCTTTTGGCAACAAGCCTGGCCTTATGCTTATCCACTGAACTATCAGGGCGATACTTCAAGGTATAGACCCATCGACAACCCACAATAACATCTTTGGGTGCAAAGACCAACTCCCAAGTTCCTCGAGAAATAAGAGTATCCATCTGCTCATCCATAACCTACTTCCAGGCAGGTATCAATATAGCCTTCTCATACGACCTGGGTAAAGATACAGAGGATAAAGACGGGGCAAACTGGTGAAAAGAGGGAGTAAAACAATCATATGAAATAAAATGAGAGATAAGATGATCAGTACAAGATCGTTTACCTTTGCGGAGGACAATAGGAACGTCAAAATCAGAGGAAGGTATTGATGGCTGAGGAGGTGGACCTTCCACTAAAGAGGAGGCAGCCGGAACCGGTTCAGAGGCAAAAATCTTTTTCCGATGAGTGTAGACATGTCTAAAGTCTTTTTCCCGAGGTAGCTTTGGTATAGGTGGCGCTGTAGTGTCTTTTGTCTTTTAATGACACTGGTGAAGAGACATCATGAACAACAGTGGGTGCAGGCAAAGGAATAGACGGTGAAAGAGAAAAAAGACTCTAATGCAGTAAAAAGTAGGAAACTGATTCAAAAAATGTGACATCAGTTGACACAAAATACTTTCTGGTTGATGGACTATAGCACCGGTATCCTTTTTGAGTTCGAGAATACCCAACAAAGACACATTTTATAGACCTAGGAGACAGTTTATACAAATTTGGAGACAAATCCTGAACAAAATATGTACAACTAAAAACACGTGGAGGAACTAAGAAGATTCTTTTGTTAGGATATAGACATAAAAAAGAAATTTTATCATGAAAAACTGAGGGCATCCTATTAATCAAATGACAAGCGCTTTAACACTGCATCAACCCACAAATACTTCAGAACATGCATATGAATCATGGTTCAAGCAACACCTAGGATGTGTCTGTGTTTGCGTTCCGCAATACCATTCTGTTGGGACATATGAGAGCAGAAGGTTTGATGAATAATCCCATCTTAGAACAAAAAAAAAACATTATTTTTCATATATTCTAGAGCAATGTCAGTACGAAGCACACAAATAGAGGTAGAAAATTGAGTTTTTATTTCATTATGGAAAAGTTCGATGACATCAGAAATTTTAAATATAGCCAAGTCATACGAGAGAAATCATCAACAAAGATGAGAAAATATCTAAAATCATTGCATGAAGTCACACGACTAGGACCCCAGACATCAGAATGAACTAACTCAAATGCAGAACGAATACAATTATTGACTCGACTCGAAAAAGTGACACGATGATGCTTGCCCATCTCTCACAAGACGCACAATCAAGTGTAGAGAAAGAAAATTAAATAGAAATTACCGACCGAAGCTTCTACAATAAGAGATGACCTAAACGCCAGTGCCAGAGTAGAATAAGATCAGGCTGACCTGCAACTAAGCGAGTAGAAGATACTCTGTCATCCAAATAGTACATGCCTCCTCTCTCATATTAGGTATTAAAGACAAATTCATCTCTTTACACTTTTTACTCAATTTTCTTCTGTAACATTGCTGATGCTACACAATCTTCTGTCCTTGGTGATGGGGTAGTTCAGGCTACTCCATCCTTAAACCTTTAAATTTTGTTATATGTTCTCAATCTATGGACTCAAATAGAGTCTAAGGACATGGTTTGAGAAGTTCAGCATGGTTATCTCTGGTATCAGAGCAAGAGAAACCTTGACCCTAAAACCTTTCCTCTCCTCTCGTCAACCACCTTCTCCAAGACTCCAAGGATTACCGTCCCACCTCCAGAAAGTGCCATAACATCTTCCAACATCTCTAAGGAGTGCCGCCCATCCTCCAACATCTCCAAGGAGTGCCACAACTTCTCAAAAAATAAGATTTTTACTTTCGATCTAGTCTTCTTGATGATCTACAAGGCTTTTTTAGTGAGATCCGCCCTATCTACTGCTTAAAAATTAGATTTTTACATCTGATCTGACTATTTTGATGCTTTGATACCATGTAGAGAAATAAAAAACCCTAAAAAGAATTTAATTGATAATAAGGAGAGAATACATCTATATATAATAAGAGTGATGGGTATGGGTCTATTAGGTAGAAGCCCAATAGCTCAATAACCAATAGCCCAATAACTATTCTAACAAATATTTTGTTGCTTTTACTAACTATTCTTTAAATTTCTGATATTGTTCATTAGTATTAGACATATCAAAACATGTCAATATAATCACCTACTAATTAGTTTAGGACAAGGAAGGATGGCTTATCTATGATCAGGGAACCTAAATAATGTGTGTGGAGGACGTGTGAATGCATATACATTTACCTGTAATCAAGCATGGCTTTATTGTTCCCATAGGAAAAGAACAGAAGTGGATAATATACGGACATATAACGACTATGAGGTTCCCTATGAAAGAGGCATGGAATGGAGCCATTACAAAAAAGTTCCAGGAGTTTCAAAGGATTGAAGGAAGCTTTAAACTCAAATGAGAAGATATGGTGTCTATCAACCTAATGTGAATCCCTTAAACTTGCCCATACTGCAACCAAGGAAACTACTTATGAGAGAGGGTATAAATCCTAAAAGTCAGGTAAGGTCCTTTCCGAAAAGAAAATAAAAGAAAATAAATAAAGCAAGAAATCAGGTAGGAATTCGTATCCCATTATGATCGTATAGTTTAAGCTCATTCAACAAATGAGAAACCCTTAAAAGTCCCCTAGACTAAGAAAAGAGCCTTGAAGAGGAAAAATGATCGCTTTGCGTATGTATGCATGTCTATGTGTGTGCATGTGTCTGTTCACATGCGTATATGTGCTTGGGGTCATGCATGTCGGGAATGCAGTTATGAGATGAATGCAGTTTGATTGAGTTGGTGATGTTTTCCTATCTATAGTGCTTCAAGACCTGTTTGTGAGTGTTTACTGTTGTGTTTCTATTAATAATTATTGATCCTTCCACCATCCCAACTAGGAACCCTCTTGTTTACAGTATTGCAAGGATGTCAAGGCCTATTACATATAATGTACACATATTATATCTAAATATCACATATCGGGTTCATATTGGTCAGGACTTTTTCACATTGGATATCGAATATCGGGCGATATCCAGGATATGGGATCATATTGGGTGTCCATATCAGACATTCTATATATATGAATATTGATAACTTAAAGGTAATTATAAGTTTTATATCACATCTATTGAATAAATACGTGACAATATGCATGCAAAGCATTCATGTATAATCGGTATACACACAATGCAATAAACTAATATTAGAAATTTACAAAACCAATTCTGAGTATAATCGCAACCAACTTATAATTTATAATTTTATATAGTATGAATCATGAAAAGCTTACTATGTAGTTAGAACTGGATGAATGAGAGAAAGAATTAAAGACGAAATCCTCACTCTTTAAATTTAAGTTGTTGAGTAAGAGACTAAGTTGCAAAAGCAAAAAATATGCATAAGAATCTCAAAAACACATAATAACTCAATATGTAAACAGAACAAAATATAAAAAATATTACCCATTCCAACCTCAACCTGCCCTTAATAGAATAGATAAAGAGATAATCAACATGCATGACTATAAATATTTAATAAATATTCTCGTCTCAAGTTTCTAATAATAGCATAATATAGCTCAAAAGTTGAGCCAAAACCCGATTTATTAAGAAAGAAACCCAAAGAAAAAAGGTGCAATATCGACCATATTGGGTTAATACATGTCGGCTGATATATCGGTCAATATGAGCCAATATTGGCTCAAACCAATATAGTTGATGTTTTTCATCAAATCGTATCGGTATTGGTCCAAAACCAATATATTAGCCATATTGGCTAATATTTAGAACCATTTATACTCCTCATCATACATTGTTGTGATGTGATTCATGAATTGTTTATTGCACTTAAGATTTATAGGCCCTCTTCATTCATATAACACGTAAGAGATCATCAGAACCATGCCAAAATGGAAAAAAAGGATGATAACAGACAATGTGAGCTGTGGGGGTGCAAAAAGAAGAAACAAAAGAGAAAATCTTAGTATAATCCCATTTTAATTTTTTCCAAATATACATCTATTTTTCACTCTATCTCCAAATACACACACACACACATAAAATATATATACATAATATACTAAGCCAAGATCTTCCAGAATATGGATTCAGTGCAAATCCATTCTAGCAAATTCATTAAAGAAAACAAGATTTCAAGTCTTCTAATTCCTATTGAAAAATTACTTTTGGGTGATATATATAAGACAAACTTAATCCTTGGTGTAATCTATGTAGCACGGACACTCCTATCATGGAGCTGTGTCATATCTGAAACGTGTTGGAAAGACGTGTTATTTGTATTTTTAAGAATTTGCCAATTACCCACTTGTCGTGTCCATGTCGGAGTGACAGTGTTCGTGCAACATAGGGTGTAATAATAAGGTGTCTACCTGATTTATAATAGAGAAATATCTTTAGTCACAAGGAGAACAAGTTTATTATCATCCATATAGCTTTGCCTTGAGAAAAGAATATATGATCTATCTTAATATATTTTTTGTGGTTTTTTATTCATTCTATCAGCTTTACTTACCCAGGCAAATGACCATTATACATTTATTAGTTGGCATCTGAATTTTATATGTTTATTTTTTGTTTAGCTGTAATACTTCTTTACTTGAGTAAAAACAACAGAAATTGTGCCTAATGTAATATTCTCTGTCAGGGGGTAGTTCTTGACGAATTGGAGATACTAAGAGTTAACTTTGGCATTTTCCTACTTACCGTGACAGGTAAAATAGAACCACTCTGCTTATTCAAGCAACTGTTCTTACCGTATCATAGCAGACTTTGGTATATCAATTTTAAGGAAAGCTTATATATGCCATAGTTATTTTTCCTTTGTTCCCTTTAATGTTTGGTTGAAGGTGATATTTAAGCCATATCCATATGCGTCCTTATTTGTTGTAATGGTTCCTCCAAAGCCTGTCTTGGCCCTTGGGTACTAGAGAAGTTTCATTTTAAGTTTAAAAAGAACACTGTGCCTTTTTGGCCTTGCATTTATGTAACGTGATAAGCATCACATATAGTACTACAATATCATCATTCTTTATATTCCTCAATATTTCCAAACATATTTGCTCATTGCAATTATCTAGTCAAGCGATGATGCTCTTTTAGCACGCCAGTGTCGAACTAGTCTTGTTTTGAGCTTTCTGAAATATGAACTCCATTTCTACTGTAATCAGTGAATAGCTACTAATAGTCATAGTACAAGAAGTTATTATAGTACTATATTCCAAAATCTGACACTCTTCTTAATGGAGGGGATGAACATCTTTTCAGTCCGCTTCCAACAGCATTTGATCGTATTATACAGGTGATTTAAAATATCTGCCAAGATTTTTCTTTACTTTGTAAAAACACTTGGCCTCTGTGTCACACTTCTCTAATGATTCTATGCAGGTCGGTGATGCTAGTGGCATCCAGTCACCAGTTTCTTTTGGAGGTTTTGGTAGCATGACCAGGCACCTCAGTAGATTATCAAATGGTATGTCTGATAGTGATTTATAGTTACTGCAGAACATGATAAGCTCAAATAACAAGGAAACTTCTACATCTGCAATGGTTCATCCAACTAATTAAGGAAATAATTTGACTCGTGTGAGAGCGAAGTAAGGTGATTTTTCAGACGCTTACTTGATTTTGTCATGCACTAAAAAAATTTAGCTCCTACTGTGATCTTGAACTTGGTTGATATTTTTCAATTTAATTCTTTGGCTTAGTACTTGCTAGGGGATAGAATTTGGCAAGAAAGTAAGCAATTGTAGAATATCCCTTAGTTCCCATGGGGAACATAGAAACCAGAGATTCTCTGGCATATTTTTTTGATTTGGCAATATGGAAATTTAATAGATGAAACTGGTCCGATCCATGGCCCTGTAATTACCCCAAGCGAAGACTTTCAAGGAGTCCGCTCACCCCAGTACTATTCTCACTCAAACAGGTTTAACTATGGAGTTTTACCATTGTTCCTCCCTAGAAAATGCTAGTTGTTATTGATTTTTGAGTTCATGGGATATGCCAGATGCCTTGCGCATTATTTCGTACTAGACAACTTACACTTTATTGCTAGTGTTAGTTTTTATATTATTATCCTAAGCAAGAACTTTTATAAGGGTCGCCCGACTCACTGTCATTACTGCTCATGTCCAAGCACGCTTAGTTGCTGAGTTTTTTTCATTGTTCCTCCTGAAAAAAAAAAAAATCTAGCCACGATCAATTCGTGTTAATTGAACATTACTATTAGTCATGTACATCTTTTATCTCAGAGTAGCTGCTAAGCTACATACTCCGTTTGTTTGACTCATTACAGGTCCCAAAGATACAAAACTCTATAAACTAGATAAAGCCCAAATATAATTTTAAGAAAAAACTAAGCTCCTAGAGTTTTCTCAAAGTTTCCACCTATGGAGTTGGCAGTCATTCAAGTTCTTTCATATTATTTCTCAAATTTTAATTAAATAAGGACTAAGCTCTCTTGTTCTCTCTAAGTTTCCACCTCTGGAGTTAAAAGCCATTTGGGAGAATTATCCTACATGATGTGGGTTCTCTAAAAGTTTTTTTCATATATTTTATTTTTCTCAAATTTCACATGCCAAATATGATATCTCAAGGAATCTTGATTGAATTCCTTGAGTGTCTCACTTCGCCAAATCTGATATGAAGAGGCCTTCAATAGATACAAATGTTCTTATAGCAAATTTGATCAAGTTCTGCCTTCATATGGATTTCTTTTTGTCTTGGGAGAAATTTGGAAATAGCTGTTACTCAAGGGTGGAGCTAGGATTCTCATCCAGGTGGCACCATATTTTAGTACCAGTTTTTGCTCTATGATTGTACCAAAGAAAACGATGATAAGTTTAAAATAGTCGAAGCAATTCAAAAAATTGTCAAGCCAGACAATAGGATATTTTTGTTCAACTAAGACATATTTCTCATACAATTAGGAAGCTAATTAAAACAACTTTTTAATCATGATTATTAGCTTTTTCAGTTTCCTTACATATAATGATGGGATTTGAAATTCTGAATCTACCTAGTTAAGTCTAGTAGTTCCTGAGAGAAATGCAGCTAATTAAGGCTGAAAATAATGCTCGGCGAGATTTTAGTAGTAGGGACATAAAGTTACCAGATTTGTACTCTGTTTAATGACTAATGTGTTTATTTGTAAGGTAAATGTTGTGTGTAATATGCATTTAGGTGGGGCACAATAGTAAATGTATGATAATTGTACTAGTCAATAAGAGCATATGATAAATTTTCTTAAAATCAAGGGGGCGTGATAAATTTTCTTAAAATCAAGGGGGCGTGTGCCTACCCTTAGAACCATGTGGCTCCACCCATGCTGTTAGTAAAATGTTGCAGTAAAATAGAGTTGAATGGAAAAGTAATAAAATGTTTTACTAAAATGACAAGATATAATAAGAGTTGCAATGTGATAATAGAACAGTAACATGGGAAATTAAGTAAATTGAGAGGAAGTACGAAGAAGATATACATGGCAAAATTAAACACAAACTTGAGAATTTATAGTGGTTTGGCCCAACTTCTGGTCTACATTCAGTCCCCACGCCTCTGATGAGATTTTCACTATTAACCCAACAGAAATTACATTGACATCCTTTGTTTTCACCAGAGTGATCTCCCACTCCTACAACCACTCTAAAGCATGTGAAACCCTCTCAAATCAAGAGAAAACCTCAGAATGAAAATAACTTCATTCTCGCAAAGAACTCACTCAAGAATTGATACATAAGAAGATGCTTTAGTGAGAAACTAGATGAGATTTAGAGAGTGTCGCTTTTTACCTGATATAGCTCATAGCTTTTGGTTAGAATTTGGTGCTTAAACAAGTCTAGGATGGTTCTATTTAAACTTTGAAGACTAGAAAGATTATAGCCAAATAATTCTCAAATTAACTTGGAAAGTTTTGCTTATAATCATGCTAGAAAAGTTTTCATACTCAAGTAATTCCCAAATTGACTCTAATGGATAGTACACTTGAAAATAGATAAATGTTTTATAAGTCGACCTATTACTCAAACCAACAGTATTGTATATGTTGTCCACAATAGGTTGAACATATAGGTAACCTATGCACTTAAAAACAACCATCATGCATAAAAGTCCTAATAGGTTAATCATTTAGGCCAAATACTTAATCTTAAGTTTGAATTATGAATTAATGCTAAACCGAGTGTATATGGTTTATATTACATAAAGAACTTGACTGTTAGACATTTTGATTCTTGTAAAATGTAACAAAATGATTAAAAATTGTATGTTTAAGGGTTTAGGCTCAATCAAAGGTCCAAAAGCTTTGGTGATTTAAATAGATTTGAGCTTTTGTGCCATTCTTCTCTTCCCTAATTTCATTTAGCTTCTTTACAATATACCCTTAGAAAAAGAAATTACATAGATAGACCTTTGAATCTTCATCTTTAGCTTGAGAATTTGCTTTAATTGAATTTGAATGTTTTTTCCATCAATCTGTTGATCTTGTTTGCTTCAAAGTCTTTGTTGTTTGCATCATGATTAATGCTTGGTGTTACATCCAAGTACCCATGGTCCCTGTCCCTTGGCATTCAAAACTACTAGACAAGTACCACTAATTATGGGTTAGTCATCATCAAAATCTTTGCTATTGTCGCCAAGGAACTCTTGGGCGAATATTATCTACTGGTGGTACGAGCTTAAATTATTTGTTCTATACACCTATGAGCCAGTTGGCATTCGAGATGTCATTAAATCCGTTGTCACGCCTTACCACCAACAAAAGAAATGGACTTCAAGTTAACTGTTGTCTCAATATTTGCTTTATTTTTCAGCGATGTTATTTCAAATTGAAATTTTGCTCATAAGAGGTCACTTTTAATAATAATAGCTTAGTTAGTGATGGAGATGCCATCTGATACAAAAATGGGAATGAATTAAAAGATGAGATCATTGATAGTCACTCTACCAATATTCTTGTATGGTAATGTGAGATACTACTTGTACCAATTCAAATTTATATCTAGATCAAATTATCTGCATGTAGAAAAGAAAAATGTATATAATTCAGTACGGTCATCTAAGCCTTTTCCTGTCAAAATGGGTCCGGCTATGGAACAAGGCTCCATGAAGGATTTGACAAAGTTTTGCGACAGGCTATTTAACTGATGTCAAACCACACCCCCCCCCCCCCCCCCCTCCCCTTCTTAATTAGTGCCAAATTCCTTTCCAAGAAATCTATGGACTAGAGAGGGGCATTCCATAATCCTTGAAGACTAGTTAGCATCGTCCAAATTCACCTGGGTTGGGAAGAGGTCTAGAAGGAAGGGGAAAGATTGATAAATTTTCTATTAGCATATAGGGCAAAGATGATGTACATCTGAGACAACAAAGGCAAATATAGTTACAGAACTTAGTTCCTATGTGTATGTTATCCTTGTAAGATGCATGCTATATGCTAATTCTTTATGTCTGCAGAAGTGTGTAGAGACCTGCAATGTAACATTCATTCTTCCTGACTTTTGATCAACAGGTATATACGAGGCAATATCAGGAAATTTCCTTGACACATACAGTTTGGGGTTGTTGAACCCTTACATGGTTTGTTCTTTTCCTCACTTGACATTTTTCCTCATTTTATGTATAGTTCTCAGCAGAATAATTCTGATTGCAGCCAAATTTAAGTGCATCATGGTTGTTTCAAAGGGCAATGTCACCACGACCAAATGCAGGTGTTTCATCGACTTTCATTAATGAGCTTCTCTTTTACAATTTCCAAGCGATGCAGGTAACTAATCACTCATTGAGCTTTCATCATTTATTCATTTTCCCTTAAATTTATGTTTTGCTTTGAATCTTGACAACATTTTACCAGAGCCTCGGGGATGCTGTACTTCGGCCATTCCTCCAGGTTAGAAACCTTGAGCGAGGAGTATTCTCCTCTATTGTATAATTACATATTATGCAAACCTCTTGTTTTTATGAACATGTAGAGAAGTCCATGAGATGTAGATTCATGGAACATAGCTCTCTTGAACAGAAGTGGGCTGAAATTCTTTTCCTATGCCTTCGTAGGATGTCATACAATTTAGTCCTCTTGTGAAGACATTGGGTTCAGTTATGCTAACCCACCCTCAGATCCTTCCATCAATCTTCAAACAGGTGACTTCGTACTCTTATATTTTGGTAACTATAATTGATGTACTTTGTGCATTATTATGTCTCATTCTCTCATCTCTTGAAATGTATGTATATATATATATATATATATATATATATATATATATATATATATATATATATATATATATATATATATATATATATATATATATATATATATATATGCGTGCATGTGTGGTGTATAGGCACGTGCACACATATAGATATACTAGTTTTCGGCATGTGTGCCTTGCGTGTGATTATAAAGGTACATAAATGACATGCCAATTTTTGGGTTTCAATGCATTTAAATAGGCAACCACTACCTCATTTATACAGAAAGATGAACAAATAAGCCTAGAAAATGGAACTACCTAGAATTCAATAAGAATGTTAAATCAATAAAATTCAAATTTATTAATGAGATTCAGTAGACAATTCTTAATTCTTTATATAATGGACGGTTAAGATTTTATTAGGGAACCTCAGGCAGCCAAGTCTGATTCCGTGAGACCCCATAGAATTTGCTTTATATTAGTAGATTAGGTAATAAAATCATTCAATTTCCTGTCCTTTCTGTGAATAGTGATATGTACGCACATACCTACACATATGCGTATCTCCTCTATTTCTTTTTCTTTACTATTCCTGTCTTTTTAATTTTGTTGGCTATTTTCAATGTCTTTTTTCTTTCTACAGCTAATGACCCAACGGTCTAAAAACCAGATTATTACATAATAATTAAAGCGAAATGAACATAGAAAAACTAAAGATATTACTTAAGTGTTTGTACAACTATCTGGATGATTGACATCCCATATTGGAGTGAGTGAGCCCTACAACAATTATAACTAGAAAGTCATACACAGTCTGGGATGAAGAGTAGACATAATTTGGAAGTTGTCTTTCCATAAAACTTCGACCCTACATCCACACACCAATCATCTAAATGGGTAGATAAGAAAAGGTTAATGGCTCATATTCTCCCTCATTAACATTAACATTGCTTATGCTCTTATTCTGCCTCATTAACATCAATCTCCAAACATATTAAAGGCCTTAATTTTCCACTCACACTCGAATTTGTGTTGCTATGGCCAGGTATGCATGTCACCATGGAAACCACAATGCGTACGAACGAATAATCATGGTCGGATAGATCAGATACCATGGTCATGCTACTTAGCAAATCTCTTGCAAGCTATCCTGGCTGGATATGCCGGACATCATGACTGCCACCCTTGCAAATTAACTTGCACACAACAACAAGAAGCTCCCGCAATCAGATGTATCAGTCTCTGAGCGTCAAATTTAGGGCAAACAAGATCCATTGGCCTCATCTCTTCTATTCTTCATTCTTTCACACCCAAAACTCCACAAAACCACTAAAACACTAAATAATCTTGGGACAACAATCTATGTTGTATTTAGGCTCAAAACTATTTACCATACACTTTGATGCCATTTGTAGCAACGAAGACTGTCGCATCCAAGGTGAACAGTCCTATGTGGGAATTGCATTAGGAAAGTTTGATATATAATATTTCCTATAAGTTTAAAAAATAATCATAACTAATATTTTTTACGGGATAAAACGTGGAAAAACTCATTAGTTAAGCATGATCATGCAAGAGAAACTTCAGAATGAGTGGCCTTCTTGGAAGTCCTTGCTTACTCGAGATATTACAAATGCTATCAGAGCTATCATCATTGAATGTGTGCAAAACTAATTGCTACACAGAGTAAAATACCACACTACACAAAATGTGATTGGAGCACTTAATATGGGGCGACCTTTAGAATCTCATATCACCCGCCATCAAGGCCAGCCCTTGGGGTAGGCAACATAGACTGTTGCCTAGGGCCCCAATTTTTTTAGGGCCCCCATCAAATTGTCCATGTAGGTATAAAATTAAAAGAAAAAAAATAACAAAGAACAATGAAAAAGGCGTGAAGAAAAAGGATCCTGTACTCAAACTAAAAAAATGCCCTCACAATCTCAAACCCAACCCCTCTCTCTTTTTCTCATGGAATTAGAGGATCTGACGATTCAGACCCAAGAGGAGAAAATAGGCCTTCCATCATCATCATCATCACTCCGATGGTACTGCTCTCTCTCCTGTCATTATTTTTTTTCTACTTTTAGGTTTTGATAGCACCCCAGTTTTGTGTAAATGACAAAAAAGAAGAGATTTTGGTGAGAACCCACTTGTCAAAATGTAGAAAGGAGATTTTGATGAGTATCCAAATTCTCATTTATTTCAAAAATATTTTCAGGCTTGGATTGATCAAATCCTTGCTTTGATTTTGTTGGAAAAGTGAGAGAAAGAAAGAGACCATCCTCTCTTTTCGAGTACGATTGCCCTTTTCTACCTGTTGCTTTTGGCTTCCCTTAAACCTCACACTAATTTTGGGTTTAATTTTAATATAGAAGTATAAACTCTTATTATTTTTTTAACCTAATTGAAACTAATTTGGTGGAGAGTGAGGCAGAGACAAACAACTACATGTGATTCTTGTCTTTTGTCACTCAAATTGGGATTTATTTAACTGTTTGATTTAGATCAGTACCCAAAAGTCGTTAGATTTAGATGAACACTGAAAATCTCAAATTGCAGATTTTCATGTTCTGGTGTTATCTTTGGGAAATGTATTTTGTTATCATTTTCGAAATATTGATGCATATGTATTGTAGAGTGTGAAGGTGTGACTTGTAGGCCTTTGATCAAGGTGGGTATCTTAGGAGAACTACATTGTGTTTGATTCTTGAGGTTAGGAATAACCCCCTTAGGTATGTAGGCAGCCGTAAAGTTACTTGGGTGCAACATTATCAATAAAATAAAAATTATTTTGAATAATAAGCAAAACAAATAATTGATTGTAAGGGGCCCTATTTGAAAGTTGGCCTAGGGCTCAGAAATCTCAGGGCCAGCCTTGCCCGCCATATTCTAAAAGCAAAGAGTATGTCATGCTCCAAGCAAATATATTAGATATGCATCAGTCCCCAATAGATAATCGTTTTCATGAACTCAATTAATTACAACTGACTTTGTTTGGAGAAGAAGTAGGAAAAAGCTCTGTAGCAGTGTTTTAAAAAACCCGTTATGTAACCCGTTATAACTCGTTATATAACGTAACGTCGACCAATTGTTATGTAACATGTCTAAGAAACGCAATGTTTGATAACTATGGTTATTTTGCCCATAACTTACGTTACATTACGTTATTAATGTAACACACTGTAACCTACGTTATGGTGCAAGTTAACTTTTTATAAAGCCCCCATATTCTCTCGGTTTATGGCAAAAAAAAATCTCCACAAATTCGCTCGCTCGTCGTCCTTTCTGTAACCTCTCCGTCATCTCCTCGTTTGGCGTCGAGAAGAAAGAAGAAGACATACCTCTCTTTGGTTGACAACAAAAGACGAACTACCTCTGGTGGTTCTCTGTCGTGTTGGTTCTCGCCGGCGTCATCTCCAAGCGGTGGTTCTTTGTCTCCAAGCACATATAAGCTCTCTCTTCAGTCTCCCTCCCGGATCTCTCCCTCCCGATCACTTTCTGCTTTCTCTCCTGAGGGGGAGTGAGTAGAGAGAGCCGAGAGAGATCGGAGGGAGAGAGTAGAGAGAGTGATGAGGGGAGAGCAGAGAGATCAAGGGTAAAATATCAGAGAGAGTGAAGGACACAGGGGGATAATTAAATAGCATATTGTAAACTGAATTATGAATTATAATGAATAGAGTGACTAAGAAATTATGAATTATGATTGAATTATGAATCTTTGTGTAGATTGAATAGCATGATAAAAATTATGAATTATAATGAAGTATATGGATCATATTATTTATGTAGATGGAATTATGAATTATAACTTGTGAATATGAAAAATTATGAATAGCATGATAAAACTAATGAATAGCATGATAAAAATTATTAATTATAATGAAATATGCGGATCATATTATTGTTTATGTAAATGAAATTATGAATTATAACTTGTGCATGCGAAAAATTATTGTTATACTTGCTAAAAATTGTTGTGAGCTTGCTAAATATGTTGTATATTATTTTGATATTTTTTAATTTTTAAATTATTTTTCTATTTATAATTTTTGTAATATAGTATATATATTTATTTTTATTAAATAAATATTAAATCACGTAACCTACGTTATGCGTTACGTTATAACCTATATTAACATAACAGAAGAAAACGTTATCATTACGTTATCGTTATTTTGAACATTGCTCTGTAGTTAATCTGGCAAGAACAATTTCAAAGTAGATGATCATCCTCGCTTGGGAGTTAGGCTAATAGTTATGAAACTCAATATGATCCAAAAGGGAAAACCTCTGTTGGAAATTTGGGTCCAATCTTATTTACGATTTATCCATATCTTTTTTTTCTCCAATATGAGACTAAAGTTCCTCCCTTTTGTCTCTTTGTTGTCCTTAATATTAGTGCTTATAAGTCAGATCCTAGTTATAACCTCAATAGCAAGTGTCATTGTAGCACAATGATAAAATCTCTTTGCAGTAAGTAAGAGGCTTGGGGTTTAAATCCCGCTTGTATCAGGTTATAGCTACATCCAAAAAAAGAAAGAAAACAACTATAACCTCAATGCAAGTTTGGTGGGTCTTTAATCTTTTTGAGGAGATAGATGATTTGTATATGATTTTTGGAGATAGGAATAGCAAATCTGTGTTTACTTGGACATTTAAGTGGAGAATGATGAAATTTTGGTTGAGATTTGAGAAGTTTTGAGGTATCTTTCCTAGAAAAGAGGAGAGTTGGTTGGGAGAAGCAGTGGCTAGGGTTTTCTCCCTATTAACTTACAACTTCACATGTAGAGTTGTTTTCATACTTGTGCACTCTAATAAACAATTATGTGAACACAAGGGATACACACTTAAAACTGTAAGCAACCTCTCCATTATAACTCCATTATAAAATTGTGATGCCCTCTAGGCGTTTTATCCCATCACTTACATGTTTCATATGATTCATCAGTGTATGGTATATAAAAATCACTTATATGCACTAATGTGTTTCTGTATTTCTCACTTTTTCTTTCTAATTTGTTCTTCAGGTTGGTATTCCTGTGATTCTTAGCTGGTCTGTACATTTTGTGATGCTTGGTTGGTATACGTTATTAACGAGCTATGTTGATCCTGTCACAAGGTACATTATTTCCTTGCTCTAGTTGCCTAGATAGTAAAATTTTGGCTGCTGATATTTTTTGTAGTCACTGGGATATATATTCTTTTTGCACATGTTACTTCTGTTACTCAAGGCCATGGATCAAATTCCTTCCTGAAAAGAAGAAATACGAATTGAATCGATATTTAGAAGCTTGGAAGTATGGATCTGGGTTGGACTACAATCTTGAGTGAGAATTTAGAAAGTAACTTCATACTTGTAAACTGCAAGGTCAGTCATAATTCTTTCAGAACATTACTTCTATATGCTTTCAGTGACAGAACAATGATATGTTATTATATGCTTTCAGTGACAGAACAATGATATCTTACTACTTGATAACAAACTGGAATTCTTTTATTTATTTATTTTTTGGTTGGGTTACTAAATGAGCATTTTTATTCCTTTATGCACATTTGGCTATCTTTCTAAATTTCAAGTCCAAGGCAAAGACCTCTCAAGGATTTCCGAGAACCCACCACCACTATTCCTGCATACATTTTTTCTTTTCAACTTTGAACTTTATTCAAATTCTATTGGATAAGATCAATTCAGAAGCGCCTTTTATTCTAGTAGATGGGATTCATTGGTCTAATTTGGGTTCTGGCTACTGTATGGAGTCTCAAGTTGAAGCGTCAAAACTACACTTTGTGCCTTTTCACTAATTAGTGATAAAGTCTTTTTGAGTTACATGTGAAACTACCATGTAATGGCGTAGCCAGGACTTCAAACTTGAGAAGGCACAAAGTAACATTCAATAATATCAAATTTGAGTTTGAGCAACGGGGTGTAGGACCAGTGTGGTGATCCCAACGGAGCTCGGCGGTGTGGGGGACGAAGTCACCTGCAACATGGAGGCGTTTCAGGCGGCGATGAACCACTTGTGCAAATTCACGGACCCCAACAGGATTTATTTATTTATTTTTAATTTTTGGGCCCCCAAAGCCTCTGCCACTGCCACTGTGGGTCTTTTTTTCCGAAAAAGGAAAAAAAAAGGCAGATACATGTTTATGTCATTATCATGTTGAATTTTCCCTTTTGAATCAAATTTTATCACATAGATTATAACCCAGTTGTTGATGAATTTATAACATTAGTTAACGGTAATTACGGTGGTCATCGATAGTCAATACTCTTGATCGACATTTAGTTTGTCATAGTACAAGGTAATCAAGAAAGAGCTCTGCTGAACAAATTCTCTTTTTCCTGAAGATTCTGAAAACAATCCACCATAGTTTTGGAAGGACAATGAAAGTACAACCAACAACGGAGGAAAATACTAACTTTTTCTTTCGCTGCTAACAGGGGAGTCCATCCTGTTGAAGCACCAGTCTAATCCCTCAGGCATATGGTCTAGTGTCTCCTCTGCGACTGGATACCGGTTAATTATGAGGAAAATTCCCCGTGGTGTGCCTCTTCGCGGATGGAATGAACCAGTCAAGGCCAACTACATGAGGAAGCAACCCCTTGAATCTTTGTATGAGCATGTTAATACTCTATAGTTACAGGCATTTGTTAGTACAAAGTTGTCATGCAGATTGTGAACCAACAGAATTTGGAGTAAAGAAATGTACTATGCATACAGAACTATTATATTCATGCAATTCAGAGTTTATGTTCAGGCTTTGAGCTATGGTTAATTGTTTTCTGAGTTATGAGGACCTACTTTCAGTTGTCTAATTCTTCAAGGCAGTGCAAATTTCAACTGAACTAGTAACCCCCACTGCTTAAAATTTTAACTCATTATTTACAGACACTTGTGAACAAAAACAGGCATATTTTTATGATACAAGTACAACAAAACACTCAGGCTGATGTCCTGGGCCCTAAGATTTTTGGGAGCTCTTTCACAATAGACTTCTGTTTTCCTTCTTCACCCCCTTCAAAATGCAATTTCCTTGACATGTTCTCAGCCTGTAATTGGAACCAGTGCTCAGCAAAAGATGATGCAGCAAGGGGAGGGGAAAAAAAAAAAAGAAAGTGAAAAAAGTTCATTTTCAAATGTGTAGCAATCTGGTAACACATTGATGGCAAGAAAGGGCAAAAGTACCTATTGCAAGAAAAACATGTTTAATACATATGGGGGAACTCTGGTGCTAAGGCAAACATTTCTGTTTCTTTACTGTTTAGTTTTATCTTTTTCATATGCTAAGATTTCAATTAGGTTTTTTTCCCCTCTCCTTTTCAACTAAGGTTTTCAATCAGATAATGGTTGTTACAGGATCACCACCGAGATCTTGAGCCCAGATTATGAGAGATAATCTTCTCAAAATTTGAAGGAAAATATATGGATCCCATTTTTTGTTGGTTTAGATGAAATGATAAAACTTGTTTTAAAATGATGGTTCAAAAGAAACCCCTTTTCCCCTCTACCTCCTGTTTAAAACGAAATTTTAAATGGTAATTTCAGAAAACACACTTTTTAAATCAACATTAGCACGAGCAGCAGCGTAGCAGAAATCAGCAGCAGTGCAATACCAGCACACCTTCTTGATGCATTCCTCCAAGTCTCCCACTTGCGCCCACATTAGTCCTTCTATTTGAACAATACATGTTTAATGAAATGCTTCAACCACGAGTTCAGTAACAGTGTAATAACATTCAACAGCATCAGCAACAATAGATTTACATCAAGGAGTCTTATTTTAGCAACTGAGATATTAGTTGATTATATCATTTGATTAATCTCTGAAATATTATCATTATTGTCTAATGTTCACTATATGGTGAGATGAGTGATTCTGTAAATCTTGTGATTGCTTATCATAGATATTGAGATTAAAACTTACATGTATGATATAGGTATTATAATTAGATTTAACTAAGCTTAGAAATATTCAAACCAAATATGGAATACTTTGTTAAAACTCATATGTTCAACAATACTTTTAAATTGCTTAAGGCCCAAGATTATTCTATTTAGTGAAACGTAGCGAGTTTGATTATGTCATTGGTTCCCTGTATGGCACGCATGCACCGTTTCGCATCAGTTTAGTATCAAGCCAGGTTTAGACAGTAACATCTTGCATTAGATTAAAAAAATAAAATAAAAAAATATTTTCTTTAAGATTTGTCTAGGAAAATTTGTTTTCTTTTCTTTCTTTTGCATAAAAAATAACAATTAAAAAAATAGGCTAGTGAATTCCAAACTGCTAATATGGCACCAAAATCCTCTAAAAGGTAAATGAAGTTTTGAGTTGCTTGACTAGTTTGGGACAAGCATTCAAGTCCACCTCATATACCCACACCAGGTTAATGTAATAGCACTAGCTTATAAGATGGACACCAAATACAAAAGTGTTCTGAGTAATGCTGAAGATCAAAACGCGAAAAGAGACTTCTCCACACTTTATCCTGCAACCCATTGTTACAATTGCCAAGGTTATAGGTATGTTGCGGCCAACTGTCCAAATCCTGTCAAAGTCGCCAAAGTTAGAAAGCTACCTGTAACAAATTCAGAGCCCCTTCCTCATTTACTACAGACCCCTATTATCATCGTCTGCTCTGGTCGTCAACCCCTTCCTCCTCTACTGCCGACACAAAGCCCAGACAGAATTGTCATTAATAAACTGAATGTAACCAATACAAAGTCTGACTCTAAAGAATTCATTTACCTAAAGACCATGTCTATGACGAAGAAATTCAGGGTGCTGATATTGAGGAGTCCAGTACTCCAATTCCTCCTGAGGCCACTCCAGTGATTACAGAGCTTGTTGAAGTCACCCTTGTGACTACAAAGTCACTGATGGCTCACCTAAAGACAGTACTGCGAGTTCTCCCAAACTCACCCATGTGATTACGGGGATTGCTGAAGTCCTTTATTAAGCCCTCCCGGACAAACTACCATCGACGCTTAATATCCAACACGCCATTGATTTAGTCTTAAGAGTTAATCTTCCCAACTTACCACACCATAGGATGAATCCTCTCATGCACATTGAACTCAAAAGGCAAGTTGATGAGTTGTCACTAGAGATCCGGCAATAGTTCTTTGTCCTAATAAATATTCATTTCTATGAGGATAAGTGTTGACACTCTAAAAGAGAAACTCTCAGACAACTTTTTAACTGTTCTGAACGATATCTAACTTGTTGACATTTACAAAAGACACGTTGCAGACAAGCTGACGACTAGTATCTACCCATCTCGGGGGGACAAATCAGCAACTTGGACTCTACCGATCTTGTGAAGCAGACAGTAAGTAAGGTTGCCTCCGAAGAGATCTAAGCAGACCTAAGATGCTAAGTTAGCTCAACACTTAGCCTCGTATGAGCCCAAGGGGATAGCCTCGCATGAGAGGCTAAGTTTATCTAGCTTCGCTTTAAAGCTCTTAATAGCTCCATAGAGAGATAACTTATAGCTTTGCCTGAAGCTAATTCTAGCTTCGCATGAAGCTTTCTTGATAGTTTCGCATGAAGCTCTTCATAGCTCCACAGAGAGCTAACTTACAGCTTCGCTTGAAGCTAATTCTAAGTTCGCCTGAAGCTAATTATTGATTCGCCTAAAGCTTTCTTGACAGCTTCGTATGAAGCTCTTTATAGCTCTACAGAGAGCTAACTTATAGCTTCGCCTGAAGCTAATTCTAGCTTCACCACAAGCTAATTCTAGCTTCGCCTGAAGCTCTATACAGCCATGTAGAAGGCCAACTCCTATCTTCGCCTGAAGCTTAACATAGCTCCGCTGAGAGCTTATTTCTAACTTCAACTGAAGCTTAGCACAACTCCGTTGAAAGAGATAAAATGCTTCACTTTGCCTCCGCTAGCTAGCCTCGCCTGAGGAGGCTAGTCTCACCTCCACTGGTTAGCCTTGCATGAGGAGGCTAGCCTCGCCTCCAACTAGCTAGCATCCCATGAGGAGGCTAACTCCGCCTCAACTGGCTAGCATCGCCTGAAGAGGCTAGCTTCGCCTCAATTGGCTAGCATTGCCTGAAGAGAGTAACTGCCCCACTAAGTTAGTGAGCGGAGTTAATGGGTAGTTACACCCAGGATCCCTCATTAAGAGGAGACAATCAAAGGAATCATAACTCCCTATTGAGCCTATAAATAGCCCACTAGTAGGCTAGGCTCGGGGGTCTTGAAGAAATTCAAGTCCAAGAGGCTTTTTAAAGAGCATAAGTTTCTTTGGTGGCTTCAAAGCTTAAGCCAACAAGAGATCTACTCTCTCGCTTCCAAGAATTTAGAGAATCACTTCTCTAATCCTATAAGGATAAATTCAGGGTGTTAATACCCTAAGGTCTTCCTCCCTTTCAAGGAATCTCCAGAACCAGGCGAGAAGGAATTCTCAGACAATAGCATTTGAAGATCGATCACTCGCATCGTCAACAGGACAAAGTGATCGCGCACTGATTAGACTCCCACCAGCATACTTTCTCAGAAATCTCAGAGGAGATTTACTTGTAATTTTTTTTCTTTCTTTAAAGAATTACTTGTAATTTTGCTCCTTAACTCTTTTTTGTAAGTTTTCCCTAATTATTTTCAATGAAAAACAAGATGGCGACTCCCGCTAGGGAATGCATTCTGCAGTGCTGAGAATCAAGTGTCACAATGTAACGATCAGACCCTCGGGTCTATTGCCGAGACATTGGTTATTCACTTTGACAAAGAGAGATTTGAACAACTCTCTCTGGGGGTAGCACAAGCCCTCTACATGTGCGCAAGCACAGGGAGGTTAGCATAACCAGAGCCCCTCTGGCTACCTCTTGGAAGCAAGTCTCTGTTGAGATAAAAAAGGCTCTCTGCAAACCTATTACAGTCTCAGGCGAAGCTAAACAGACTCTATGCGAGTCTAGCACAGTCTCAGAAGAGACTAACATAGCCTCGCGTCAGCATGTTAACACTGTGCGCGAAGTTATAAAGGTTCCTTATGAACCTAAAACAGCCTCTACTAAGGCTATGTGGATTACAAAATTTATAGTCTCATGCCAGGCTAGAGATAGAACTCTTGATTCAGCTTCCTGCGAAATGAAAATAGTTTTTGACTGCAAGACTATTTTAGCTCTTCACAAAGCTAAACCCCGCCTGTCCCACGAGGCTAAGGATTAAGCTCTTTGTGCTAATAGTGAGGCTACTGCAGCCCCGCTTATATCATCAGCACTATTAGGTAGTGCTAGGCTCACCGCTAGCGGCAAAACCAAAGCACTAAGTGCTCAAACAGCTTCATCATGTGAAGCTAATTCAACTCTTTGCAGAGTTCAGCCTCGCCTGTCATGCGAAGCTAAGGCTAAAACACCTTTGTGTACTTATATCGCTGCTAATTCAGCGTCACTCTCACTATCAGCACCTAGTGCTAAAGTTTTAGCCGCGAGGCTAGAATTAAAGCACTAAGTGCTAAGAATCTTAGCCGCGAGGTAAAAAATGAAGCACCACTGAGTGCTAACAGCGAGGCTAGTTCAGCTTTGCTCAAGAGAGGAACTCTACGTAGCTGAGCTAAGCTCGCCTTCAAAGATAGAGCTAAAATAGTAGCTTCACCTTACGAAGCTACTCTTTTAGGTGAAACTATCCTAGCTTCGCCTATAGCCAAAAAGAAAGTCTTCAAGGCTAAGCCTAGGGTTTCTTAACCCAAGCAGGCTAACATCCAGTTTTTCTGAGTTTCTGTGTTGGATCAGTTGGATCCAGGTAACACAGACTTGCGGGATTATTTGAACAACAAGCGAAAAATCTGCTCTGAAGAGTCAATTCACATCTCGCCATCCCAGTGCAGACAAGCGGGGTGTCAACTTGTGATGGTACATTCCGTCCACTGTTTTTTGGGGTCAATCCTCAGAACTCTCCTCTAAGCCAGCAACTGGTGTTCAACCGGTTGTCAGTCCAAACTTCTGAGAAGCTTAAGTCTCGAAAGAAGAAAACAGTGAAGGTGCCTCATCTTGTACCTGCCTCTGCCAACATGATAAGTAGAGGAAGGGATCTGCTACGATCTCAAAGAAGGAAACATGGGGTTCGCACTCTCTCATTTAGTTCTCTAGGGCTCGACTATAGCTCCGGCTTAGATCAGGTTCTGGTCGAACAAAAGGACGCCTTCCAAGGTACTCATTCTAGGGTAGCAATACCCTATAATTATGGACAACCTTCTTTCTCAGAAGCTATGTTGCCAGAACCATTGAGACACCAATTCCAATGGTCCGATGATGAAGAAGAAGCCAGAGGCTTTGCTTCCTCCCCCACCATCAGCTCTGTGCAAGCAGGGTCGCATCAACCAACATGGCTGATAACAATAATAATGATGATCTCCGTCATCGCATGGAGGCACATGAGCAGACTTCCAAGGCCCAGCAAGAAGCCTTAGATAACATCTAGCAAATATTGGCTCGGCTCCTGACAAACTGGAATAATGATAACATATCCGGTAGTAATCACGAAAATGAGGAGAATAACAACAATGAACCACCCAAGACCGATCATTCAAAGGAGGGCTCTTCAATCGATGCCGAAGTGATCAAAAGTATCTAAGCTCAGATCGCATTCCTGTCCCAAAGGGATGAACTGAAAAAAGTAGGGGCAGTCTGTCCTTGCCCTTTGGAATGGGATTCATCCTATATCCGTCAAAGTTCAAGCCACCAATGCTGCACTCGTATGATGGCAAGAGCTCGCCAAATCAGCACATTTACTACTTTCGATCACAAACTGATAATGTAGTAGGTAATGATGCTATCATGGCTAGACTATTCATTGGCACCCTGAAGGGGGTAGCTTTTAATTAGTTCAGGAGTCTCCCCACAAACTCCATCAATTCCTAGCTCGACTTGAAAACCTGATTCGTTTCCTGATTCTACGAGGATGATACCGAGGTGACCATGGACACACTCCTTTTGACAGTTCAGAAAGGCAGAGAATCTGTACGGGATTACATAGAGAGGTTCCGCAACCTTTCTCTTATGTGCCTTGCAGGCATGCCTTTGCCTATGTTGCTTCAGACATGTAGGCATAACTTCCTCGACAAAATGAAAGTTCGCTTAGGAGCCGTTAAATCCCACACTTGTAAGGAGATTATTGAATAAGTCGAGATAGTTGAAAAATCAGCTAAAAAGTTTGAGACCCCAAAAGCAGGTAGGGAATCAACGGCAAAAGCTATGACATAGTTGAATCTTCTGATACATCAGCATTGAAAGTATATAGAGGAACTCGATCAAAGAAGGGTAACTCCAACAGAACTTCAGAGTATCAGAGACAATACCCTTCAAAGATGAGTATGTGGTGACACTTTTTCACTTGTTCAACAAAGGCAACAAGATCAAGTTGCCAGAGGTTAGATGCCCAGATGAAGTGGGATGAATGAACGATCCCTAGAATTATCTTTTCCATAGGATGGTTCATCATCCTACTTGCAGGTGCAATGTCCTTAAGGACAAAATTCAAACGCTGATTGAAACAGGTGTTTTGAATCTGAAGTCGGAACATAAAATGGCCACTTCCTAACTTCTATCGTGAAAGGGAGTATGGAGGTAGTCAACTCAACTTTCAAAAGCCATGGGTCTTATCCTTCAGCGGTTAAAGCAATGGGACTCGAACTAGTCTAAAACTAAAGACAAGTCTTGCAATGTCTCTCGCAGTAGATGACATCGCACCAACAACTCCTCTCAACAGCTCTGAAGAGGAGACAACTGCTATTTGATAGCCGAGAGGCATTAGGTCTGGAAAATAATACTTACGATAGTACAACCTGACCGCCGATGAGACACAACAGCCAATGATGTCGGAAAACGCGCAGGGGGTTGGTATATGTCATTCCACCAACCAAATGGAGACAACCTTTCGTAGTAGGGACAGTCTACTCGAGTTGAGCTTATTGCCTAGCGAATCTAAACGGTGGTACACTCCTGATGACAATCAGTGACAAGTGCTATCCATGATCATATTAACATTATACCTCTAATTAATGAAGTACTATACATAATCATGTTAACGTTACACCTCTAATCATTAAGTCGAGCTCGTATCACTGTTTCATCTCCTCAAGGAGACCCTTTCCCAGGTGGAATTAATTCCAGCCATCTCTGCATTCTTCTTTCAGCAAATCAGTTCGGCTTCATGATGAATGTGAATGAGCTGAATTCATTGAAGAAGGTGTTTTCACATTCATGTTTAGATTCGATGATCAGTTATGAATAGAGTCTTGATTATGATGAACAAAAGTGAAACTTCATGAGGAATCTCACTTACTTGAGATATTCCCTCTGAAGTTTGTACTCTATATCTAGGCATGAAGATCAGCTGAGAACCAGAGCCTTGATGAACAAAAGGTGACACTCCATGAGAAATGTCGATCTACCCGACAAATTCCCCATGGAGTTTAGATTTAACTCTTTAATCCCCAACGAGATTTTAGAGGTCACTAGTGGAATACAAAATTGTTTACTTTATGTGACATGATCTGAAGCCTTCGGTGAATAAGGTTGAGGTAAACATTAGTTTCTAAGCCCAATATAAAATCCTCAATAACCCATCATGCTGAGGGGAATAGCATGGCTAGCCCAACTCAAACGGTAGTTAGTAAAAGCATACCAAACCCATTGATAACTGAGGATTTGCTAAAAATCCTAAGGGACCTGATCCCGCTTTTTCCACCAAAGTCCCCTACCAATTCCGTCCATGGAATGGTAGGACCATAAAGGCTGTATTCATTTTCCTAATGAATAAATCACAGATCAGAACTGTCATGCTTAAAGCTCACGTCTCTGATAGTAAAATCTTTTGAGTATCCCAGCGGATCTTTCTAATGTCCCCAGCAGATCAAACTCCACTTATCATTCTCTTCGATAGAATGACAGGTCCACTCAAAATGTTGTTATCTTCAAACACCTCTAGAAGTAAATGAATCCTTGTCAAGTTAACATCACACCTCTGACAAGTTACTTTACAAATCCCCAAACGGGAAAGCTGTCATTCTGACAAGATCTCCTTTCGAATCCTCAACAAGGGATTTGGTCGTTATGTTACTGATTACCTCTGACAACTTTTTAGGGAATAATCCTTTCCTTACCGAATCCCCATGAAGTTCATTTTGTCACGTTAATGATTCCCTCTGATATATAATCTCTTATGAGATTCATTTTCTAACTCCCCAGCGAGTTTCTGATAGACTCCCCTCGAAGTCTATTATTATTATTTTTAGTCCCCCAGTAGACTTTCTTGGTTGTCTGTTAACAAAATACATCTGACAATTTTTTTTAAATAACATCCGAAGGAGATACCAATTTCCTCATGGAGTTTATGATCAAGTCCTATTTTCCCCAGTGAATTCTTTCTTTTACCGTCATATCTAGCTTGTCACCTCTGAACGGCAGAAATTCAGAGCTCGGTGGCTTCTCAATCGGTTATGTCCATATTACCTCTGAACCGACAGATATCCAAGTCCCATCTTCCAGTCTAGTAGGGACTATTCCTTTACCGTTATGTCCAATTCACCCACCTCTGGACGGCAGGGCTTTGAGTCTAGTTACTCCCAATCGGTTATATCTATATTACCTCTGAACCAACAGATGCCTAGATCTCTCTCTTTTTATGGTACTCAATCTGTCATGTTCAGTTTAACACCTATGAACAAATGAGTCCATAACCTTATTCTCCTTCCCCCACTACGACCGAGAGTTCTTACTGTCAAGTTACCTCTGAACAGCAAATTGTGAGCCTGGTGTCTCTTAGTTGGTCATGTCCATATTACATTTGAACCGACGGGTGCCCACATCCAATTCACCCTTCTAGTCTCTATGGGCTAGCTGTTATGTTAAAGCAACTACCTCTGGCAGCGAATTCAGAGTTTAGTGTGTCTTAGTCTATCATGTCCAATTTATCACCTCTGAATACATGGGTTCCTAAAACTGAGTTCACCTTCATTTTGTCATTATGTTTAGATCATTACCTCTAAATGAAAAATTTCGAGCTTGGTGGCTTCTTAATCGATCATGTCAAGTCCATCACCTCTGAACTGACAGATAGCCAAGTCTCCCCTTTTTTGTTTACTGTTATATCTAGTTCATTACCTCTTAATAGTAAATACTCCGATTTTGGTAATTTCTAATCGCTTATGTCCAGTTCGTCACCTCTGAACTGACAAATATCCAATCTCACTTTTCTTTGTCGTTATGTCTAGTTTGTCACCTCTGAACAGCAAGGCTTCGTATCTGGTGATTCCTAATCAGTTATATCCAGTTTATTACCTCTGAACTGACGTATACCAAGATCTAACTTTCTAGTCTGGTAGGGACTGTTCTCGCTATTATGTCCAGTTTATCACCTCTGAACAGCGAACCCTCTTTTCTAGCGATTCTGAATCTGTTATGTCCACATTACCTCTGAACAAATGAATTCCTAGATCTGCTCTCTTTGTCTCCAGTGAATTCTTATACTCAGACTGATTTTATCATTTTCCTATCCTCTGAATAATTTTCAGTTACAGTTCTAATTTCATTGGGGAATTCTACCTAGTGAATGCTCACCTTTTGAACACCCGAGGCAATTCAAAGTATTTTGAAATCCGAACTATCCCATTACGGATTTACAAAAACTTTGAAGGAGGTTTTGTTGACAGTCTAAGAAGACAAACTCTCAGACAGCTTTTCAATCGGTCTGAACGATGTCTAACTTGTTGATATTTACAAAAGACAAGTCGCAGATAAGCTGATAACCAGTTTCTACCCATTCCCGAGGACAAATCAACGACTTAGACTCTACTGATTCAGTGAAGCAGATAATAAGACAAGATTGCCTTCGAAGAGACCTAAACAAACCTAAGATGTTAAATTAGCTCAACCCTTCCTTGGCCCACAAAGCATCTTCCCAGCACTCATAACCTAACCTAATTTAAAATTAACTAGACGTTAGTCCTAGGATTAATCGGACTCACTAGGAGATTAACTAAAGGAAGAAGTTGCTAGAAATTAATTCTTGCCAAATCGGTGACTAGGTAGGGGATTGAGAGGCGAAACCTCGAAGTTTGATAGTTTGGCATAATTTTGCCTGTCCTGACAGATACCTCCTACCGATCTTGCCACTTATCTAGACGATTAACTTGTGGATAAGGTCTGTAATATTTCTGCCACAGATAATCTAAAATCAGGAGTCTTCTAGGTCTAAACTTATCCTAGAATAGGATTGATTGATTTTTATTTCCTTTTTGATTGGTGAATTGGTTTGAATTGATTGTGCATGCAAGTGTGGTTGAGAAACCCAATTACATCTAGATTAATTAGGACTAAATCATCATCTCAAGCTAACCAAATCATAATACAACCGATATCGCTAGAGGATAAGTTCTATCCAATTAGGACATCACTTCTGTATTGCATTCAACTTCCCGAAGATGAAAGCAAAAGCTTTGAGATAAATGCACAATTCATTAACACTCTTCCAAAATACCATGATCTAGAGTCTGAGGATGCATACTTCTTTATATGAGAATTTGAAGAGGTATCCCTCATTATGAGGATACCACAGTTAAGAGATAATACAGTAAGGTTATATTTTGTACCTTTCGCCTTCGAGGGCCTAACCAAGAAATGACTATACAGTTTAGCAAAAATTTTGATCACATCATGGGATGCAAAGCCGTCTTAAAGAAGTTCTACCCTATCCATAATCTCTTATGAGGAAAAACATAATGCAGTGTAAGAAGGAACTTAACGAATCATTTTGAAAATATTTCGAACGTTTCAAGAACCTTCTTGTCCAATGCTCTCATTATGGTGTAGAGAAGTGGCGGCAATGCCAAAATCTCTATAATAGTCTAGATTATCAAAATAAGACTCTCCTAGAAACCATGTGTGAAGGGAGATTCTTAAAAAAATGAAATTGAAGGATGGGAAATTTATGAAGATTTAGCTGGAAAAAAACCTTACAATGGCAACCTTTCAACGAAGAGTCTAGGAATTCTAACTCAATCTCTTCCAAAAGGGGTCTCCACTCGGTAGAGTGAAAAACACCTAGAGGGGGGTGAATAGGTGTGAATGCTAATCTAATGATCTTTTTAAACTTTAATAAAATGAGTGATGCAACGATCTCTCAAAACACGACTAAGAGCCGAATACCCCTTGCGAGGTTCTGAACTCCTTCCTCCCAATTCCCCTAGATATGGATTAGAGGTGCGCAATGCAACCATGTTGTATGAGATATGATCGAACAAGTAAAGGATGAAATGCTATGATGAAATACACACAAGCAATATAGCAAGTAAAGTGAACAAGACAAGATTGCACAAGTAAAGGGTTAGTTCTCAAGCAAATAATTCAAGACAATATAAAGCAAGAGAAATTGAAAGCAAGAATAACGCAAAGGCAATCGCAAACAAGATGATTTGTTTCGAGGTTCGAGCACACTTGCTCTAGTCCCCGCCTTCACCTCCGTGAAAGGTTTCCACTATCCACCGAGGATGCCTTTACAATTTGATTTACCGAAGACCGAGCACCGAGCTCCACCAAGTACAAAGGACCTCTACCGAAGAGGTTGCTCCACAAGGAAAGGATTACAAGAACAAAGTGATCACAACAAGATCACTACACTCTTTCTCAAACTCTTTTACAAACACTCTCACTTCAATTACAACTTCACTATAGAATGAGTATAGGATTTTTGGCTCTATGAAGTGTGGTGAGAAAAACTTCAGTTGTAGAGTGATATTAGCAATCAAACACAACTGAAAAACTAGCTCAAAAAGAATTGAAATGAAAGCTTTAAACTCTTTTCTTTTCTCTTTTGAAAACAATGCAAACTTGAGGATTTTTCTAAGTGATATGCAAGAGAGACTTCTCCTCTATTTATAGGCTTAAAAATAGGTTAAAAACAATTTCTTTTTGTCTTATTTTCTCTGAAAAAGCTCCCCAACAAATCTCCAAAAATCTGTTAAAGCTGAAAAAGAAACAGATTTTTCAGAACTGCCCAAAGAGGAAAGAGCCGTTGCCTTATTGCAGGCTTGGCGGTCGACCGCTCCGGTCGACCGCCAGCCCTGCTGGAAAGAGCCGTTGGCTCTCGGTCGACCGGTCCGGTCGACCGACCCAAAAGGAGGAAACACAGTTTCCTTCTTCCGGTCGACCGGTCCGGTCGACCGAAATATCCCGAGAGCAATCTGCTCTCCGTCGGTCGACCGGTCCGGTCGACCGACGGACATGCACAAACAGTGCATGTCCAGACACATCGCCGGTCGACCGGGCCGGTCGACCGATGTTGCCTGAAACTGAAAAACTGGGCTGTTTTGAAGATGGAATTTTTGTAAAAATATTTTAATAATACCAATAGCTAAGTATTATGCAGAAAATAGTTTATACACATGTTTTAAATAAGTTTTTCAGGATATAAAGCTTTGGTACATGTATATATAAACTAAGGCATAAAACTTAGAAATAACCATTTTCAAAACATAGGAAATACATGAAACAAGTGTGTGTGCAAATCCTAGAGCCAAATTTCCTATATTCAAACTTTAACATTCTAAACTTACAAACTTCTAAAAGACTTCAAAGCAATGCTTCAAGATGGGCTATCTTCACTTGATCTTCAATTTTGCATCTTGAGCCCAATTGGAGTTGACTTGAGTCCAAAACCTTGTATTTGTGAGAGAAGACTTCTAGTATGAATAGAAATCTGAAAACACACTTAAACAACAAATGTTATTAGTACAAATAACTAATATGTTTTGTAATCATCAAAATACACTAATCATGGGTGATTGTAACCTTGGGCCAACAATCTCCCCCTTTTTGATGATGACAAAACATATAAGTTATTGAAACAATAAAGGAGGGAAAGCTTGGAAAGCTCCCCCTCAAACAATGCTATGTATTTATCATGAATATGAAAAGCTATGTAAGCATACATAAAGCATTTAACAAACACAATAGTTTTTGTCCAAAAACTTAAATAAACACAAACTTCCTTTTTCTTCATGAAATGAAACTCAAATAGTATCAAACTTAAAAAGGTTAAACTTAAACACTTATTTTCCAAATATCAACAAACTTATTCTCCCCCTTTTTGTCATACATCAAAAAGGGTTAAAACAAAACAATTGAAAAACAATTTTTAATTTTAAGAATCCATAATACAAACATTCAACTCACCACAAATAAATGAAAATCTAGCATAGTCTAAAGGTTTAGTAAAATATCGGCAAGTTGAAAATCGGTAGAAACATAATCAATATCAATATCACCTTTCTCATAATGATCTCTAAGAAAGTGATACCTAATGTCAATATATTTGGTTTTACTATGTTGATTTGCATTCTTTGTCATGTGAATAGTACTAGTATTATCACAAAATATTTTAACATGATCAAAGTGTAAATCATAGTCAAGGAGAGTATGTTTCATCCAAAGAACTTGTGCACAACAAGCTCCGACTGCAACATACTCCGCCTCGGCGGTTGATAGGGCTACCGAATTTTGCTTTTTGGAAGACCAAGATACAAGACAATTACCTAAGAATTGGCATGTTCCACTTGTGCTCTTCCTATCTACCCTACAACCCGCATAGTCGGCATCCGAAAAACTCTTCATTTCAAATAATCTGGTTTTAGGATACCATAAACCCATTTCAATGGTGCCCTTAAGGTATCTAATTATGTGTTTAACCGCTATTATGTGAGACTCTTTAGGACAAGATTGAAAACGTGCACAAAGACAAACGGAAAACATAATATCCGGCCTACTAGCCGTCAAATAAAGCAAGCTACCAATCATGCTACGATATAATTTAATGTCTACACTTTTACCTTGTTCATCCTTGTCAAGCTTTGTAGTTGTTGCCATGGGAGTTTTGCTTACTTTCGATCCTTCAAGCCCAAACCTTTTGATTAGTTCCTTTGTGTACTTGGCTTGATTGATGAAGATCCCATCCTTCCTTTGCTTGATTTGGAGTCCAAGGAAATAGTTGAGTTCCCCCATCATAGACATTTCGAATTCATCCTTCATGCATGATTCAAAAGCTTTGCAAAGAGATTCATTAGTAGAACCAAAAATAATATCATCCACATAAATTTGCACAATAAGAATATCTTTTTCTACATGTTTTGTAAACAAAGTTGTATCAATTTTACCTTTCTTAAAACCATTTGAAGTCAAAAATGAAGAAAGTCTTTCATACCAAGCCCTAGGGGCTTGTTTCAAACCATAAAGAGCTTTATCTAATTTAAAAACAAAATCCGGATGTGTAGGATCAACAAACCCGGGGGGTTGTTCAACATACACCTCCTCTTCAATAAATCCATTTAGAAAAGCACTTTTAACATCCATTTGAAATAATTTGAAATCTTTATATGAGGCAAATGCTAGTGTCATCCGTATGGCTTCAAGCCGTGCTACGGGTGCAAAGGTTTCTTCAAAATCGATCCCTTCGATTTGAGTGTAACCTTGGGCAACTAACCTAGCCTTGTTTCTAACTACATTACCCGATTCATCCAACTTGTTCTTAAAGATCCACTTAGTACCAATTGTTGGTCTATCGTGGGGCCTAGGAACAAGGTGCCAAACTTGGTTGCGCTCAAATTGATTGAGCTCCTCTTGCATGGCTAGCAACCAATATGAATCGGCCTCGGCTTCGAGGACATTTTTGGGTTCAATATGAGAAATGAATGCATAGTTACCACAATAGTCATGAAGTCTAGAGCGAGTAGTTACCCCTTTTGATACTTCACCTATGACGAGGTCCTTGGGATGATGTGGATTGTATCTCCAATCCTTTGGTAGTGGTTGAGTAGGCTCCACCTCATGTGTTTGATGTTCATTTCCTTGTGCCTCTTCCACTTTAGCTTTGCTTCCTTCATCATCCTTTGGTTTGTCTCCCATAGTAGAAGCATCCTCCAAGGTCACTTTCTCCAAACCTTCATCCAATGCATCTATTTCTACAACATTCTTAACAAACTTGTTAGATTCCTCAAACTTAACATGAATAGACTCTTCAATAGTCAATGATGATCTAATGAAAACTCTATAAGCCTTACTAGTATTTGAGTAACCTACAAAAATAGCCTCATAAGATTTAGGATCAAATTTTTCTAAATTATCTTTTGTATTTAAAACAAAACATTTGCATCCAAAAACTTTGAAATAAGAAACATTTGGTTTTCTAGAAAAGTACATTTCAAAAGAAGTTTTAGTAGTATTTTTACACAAGAAAACGCGATTTGATATGTAGCATGATGTATTAACGGCCTCGGCTCACAAATAATGTGGTAGACCATATTCACTTAGCATTGTCCTAGCCATCTCTTGTAATGTTCTATTTTTCCGTTCAACTACTCCATTTTGTTGTGGAGTTCTAGGACAAGAAAGTTCATGCTTTATTCCATGTTCATCACAAAAAGTGGTAAAGGGTTGGTTAATGAATTCACCTCCTCTATCACTTCTTATTCTCAAAATCGAAACATCTTTTTCTTTTTCAACTCTTTTCTTAAAAGTTTGAAAATACGAAAATGCTTGGCTTTTATGTTCAAGAAAGAAAACCCAAGTATACCTTGAAAAATCATCAACCAAAACATAAGCAAATCTATTCCCACTTAGACTTTTAGTTTGTGTAGGGCCAAATAGATCCATATGGATTAACTCCAAAGGACGTGATGTCATGATATCCTTAATTGACTTGAAAGAAGACTTAGTTTGTTTCCCAAATTGACATGCGTCACAAACTCGGTCCTTTTCAAAATTCAAGCAAGGAATACCTTTCACCATTTCCTTTGTGTTTAACCTAGAAATGTGATCAAAAGAAATATGCCCTAATCTCCTATGCCACAACCAAGAGTCATCATCGAGGGCTTTCAAACAAGTAATATTACAAGACATATTTAACATATCAATCATATAAACATTACTTTCACGAAAACCGAAAAATACACAAACATTAGAAATTCTATCAATTACTTTACAAGCAACATTATCAAAAACAATATCAAAACCTTTATCACAAAGTTGACTAACACTCAAGAGATTATGCTTGAGGCCATCAACTAAAACTACATTTTCAATTAAAGGAGAGGTGCCAAGTTTTACATTACCAATACCGATGATTTTACCCTTGGCGTCATCTCCGAAGGTGACGGTGCCACCTTCATGATATCTTGATAGGGTTGCAAAGTTGTTGATGTCCCAAGTCATGTGCCTTGAGCAACCGCTATCAAGATACCACAATCCTCTACGTCGTTGGGATTTGGAAAGTACCTACATCATTTAACATAATTGTTGATTTTGGTACCCAAACTTTCTTGGGTCCTTGAAAGTTAGTGCCTCGAACCCAAACATTATGACGTGATATGTTTAATCTATCATAGCAAAAATTGGCTAAGTGCCCTTTCCGTCCACAATGTGAACATGAGAACACTCTACCATACATGAATGCATGATGTGTATGTGTAGTGTGAGCATGTTTTGGGGTTTTGCCATGTTGTTTAGGTTGTGTAGCATGAACATGAACATGAGCATGAGCATTTTTTCTTTGGGGCTTGTTTCTTAGGAAACATAGCCTCAATTTTCTTTTTGTTAAATTCACAATCTTTCAAAACAACACTTAATGAGTCTAATCTTTCCTTAAGTATAAAAACTTCATTTGAATCAATTAGTGGGGCCTTACCTTTGCAAGAAATCTTATATTTTCAAAATCATTTTTGGTAGTGGCCAAAGTGGAAACCAAATCATCTTTTTCCTTTGTAAGAGTAAAAACTTGAAGACTTAAAGATTCATTATCCTTTTTCATTTTAAGATACTTTTTCTTTAAGAAATCATAGTTTGTGATAACTCAACAAAAGCCTCTTCTAACACATCCATAGAAAGTTCATTATCATGAGAAGGGGAAGAGGTTACCTTGCTTGTGCCTTCATTAGCCATGAAGCACATGTTGGCGGTGTCTATTTCTTCCTCGGATTCGGTCTCTGAATCCCAAGTTGCCTTCATAGCCTTCTTCTTGTAAGGCTTCTTTGATGTGGAGGGCTTAGCTTTGTCCGGACACTCCGCCACAATGTGTCCGGGCTTTTGGCAATTGAAACAAGTGATCTTTCTTTCTTCTTTGCCTCCTTGCCATCTTCTTCTACCTTGGTACTTCGCCTTGTTGTACATCCTCCGGACATTCTTAACAAGGAGTGAGAGCTCCTCATCATCTTCTTCTTCATCGTCTTCATCGGAGTGTGTAGCTTGACTCTTGAAGGCGATAGTCTTCCTTTTGGAAGGAGCCATATCCTCCCTTGCTTTCCTTTCCATCTCATGGGTTTTGAGGTTCCCAATGAGACCTATGAGCTCCATCTCTTCATTGTCGTTGAGTTCCTTCAAGGTTGTAGCTTTAACTTCCCATGAAGGAGGAAGAGCCCGGATGATCTTCCTTACTCTTTGATCATTGTTGATATCTTCACCTAAAGAAGAGAGTCCATTAGTAATCTTGGTAAATCTTGTAACCATATCATCTATGGTTTCATTTTCTTGCATGCTAAATGTTTCATATTGAGACCGAAGAAGGTCAATCTTAGCCTTCTTTACTTGTGAGGTCCCCTCATGAGTGACTATCAAGTGTGACCAAATCTCAAATGCGGACTTGCAATGTATAACCCTAGCTATGTCATCATCATTTAGGGCTTGAAGAAGTGCATAGTGAGCTTTGGCATTGGCATCGAATTCCTTAGTCTCTATTTCGGACCAAGTGGATTCGTCACCGGGGGGTACACTAAAGGACTTAGTCACGGCCTTTGCAACTCGGCTACCTAGAGATTGCAAAAACACGGTCATCTTAACTTTTCATATGGGAAAGTTAAGTCCATCAAACTTAGGAGGGGTCTTAATTCCATCGGCCATTTTTACTATATGAATATGAATGAAATGATTAGCAAATTAGGATCTTCTCTAAGGTGGTTAAACCAAATCCTAGAGTCCAAGCTCTGATACCAATTGAAAAACACCTAGAGGGGGGGTGAATAGGTGTGAATGCTAATCTAATGATCTTTTTAAACTTTAATAAAATGAGTGATGCAACGATCTCTCAAAACACGACTAAGAGCCGAATACCCCTTGCGAGGTTCTGAACTCCTTCCTCCCAATTCCCCTAGATATGGGTTAGAGGTGCGCAATGCAACCGTGTTGTATGAGATATGATCGAACAAGTAAAGGATGAAATGCTATGATGAAATACACACAAGCAATATAGCAAGTAAAGTGAACAAGACAAGATTGCACAAGTAAAGGGTTAGTTCTCAAGCAAATAATTCAAGACAATATAAAGCAAGAGAAATTGAAAGCAAGAATAACGCAAAGGCAATCGCAAACAAGATGATTTGTTTCGAGGTTCGAGCACACTTGCTCTAGTCCCCGCCTTCACCTCCGTGAAGGGTTTCCACTATCCACCGAGGATGCCTTTACAATTTGGTCTACCGAAGACCGAGCACCGAGCTCCACCAAGTACAAAGGACCTCTACCGAAGAGGTTGCTCCACAAGGAAAGGATTACAAGAACAAAGTGATCACAACAAGATCACTACACTCTTTCTCAAACTCTTTTACAAACACTCTCACTTCAATTACAACTTCACTATAGAATGAGTATAGGATTTTTGGCTCTATGAAGTGTGGTGAGAAAAACTTCAGTTGTAGAGTGATATTAGCAATCAAACACAACTGAAAAACTAGCTCAAAAAGAATTGAAATGAAAGCTTTAAACTCTTTTCTTTTCTCTTTTGAAAACAATGCAAACTTGAGGATTTTTCTAAGTGATATGCAAGAGAGACTTCTCCTCTATTTATAGGCTTAAAAATAGGTTAAAAACAATTTCTTTTTATCTTATTTTCTCTGAAAAAGCTCCCCAACAAATCTCCAAAAATCTGTTAAAGCTGAAAAAGAAACAGATTTTTCAGAACTGCCCAAAGAGGAAAGAGTCGTTGCCTTGTTGCAGGCTTGGCGGTCGACCGGTCCGGTCGACCGCCAGCCCTGCTGGAAAGAGCCGTTGGCTCTCGGTCGACCGGTCCGGTCGACCGACCCAAAAGGAGGAAACACAGTTTCCTTCTTCCGGTCGACCGGTCCGGTCGACCGAAATATCCCGAGAGCAATCTGCTCTCCGTCGGTCGACCGGTCCGGTCGACCGACGGACATGCACAAACAGTGCATGTCCAGACACATCGCCGGTCGACCGGGCCGGTCGACCGATGTTGCCTGAAACTGAAAAACTGGGCTGTTTTGAAGATGGAATTTTTGTAAAAATATTTTAATAATACCAATAGCTAAGTATTATGCAGAAAATAGTTTATACACATGTTTTAAACAAGTTTTTCAGGATATAAAGCTTTGGTACATGTATATATAAACTAAGGCATAAAACTTAGAAATAACCATTTTCAAAACATAGGAAATACATGAAACAAGTGTGTGTGCAAATCCTAGAGCCAAATTTCCTATATTCAAACTTTAACATTCTAAACTTACAAACTTCTAAAAGACTTCAAAGCAATGCTTCAAGATGGGCTATCTTCACTTGATCTTCAATTTTGCATCTTGAGCCCAATTGGAGTTGACTTGAGTCCAAAACCTTGTATTTGTGAGAGAAGACTTCTAGTATGAATAGAAATCTGAAAACACACTTAAACAACAAATGTTATTAGTACAAATAACTAATATGTTTTGTAATCATCAAAATACACTAATCATGGGTGATTGTAACCTTGGGCCAACATAGAGGACTCCATAGCAACTGAGGCTAAATTAATTAACCTTATACAAAGGCTAGAGGCCATAAAAACTAAGGATCCTATTTCTGTAAACCAAGTCAGTCCAACACCATCTGCGGGCTGCACTTGCTGTCAAGCTATGAACCATGTGTTCAAAGAGTGTCCCGTGTTCATGGCTCAACAAATATTTCCTGAACATATGAATGTAGCATTCTCAAGGACAACCAACAATTCATATTCACAGACATACAATCCCGATTAGAGAAATTACCCAAATTTCTCATAGGCCTAAAACACAAACGATTATCCTGGCCTAATTTCTCCAAAAAATTTCAACCACCTCATTATCAACCTAATTTTTCCAATCAAGCTCCATAACCTTCCTTCCAAAGGCCCACTGCTGACAAGACTGATTTTGAGAAGATTTTGACATCTTTCATACAGAATACGGGACAAGTCATATCTAGATTATAGGGTCGAGTCAGTTAACCACTTCGATAAGCGAAAGGTCCAAAGAGACTTTGCTTAGTCAACCAGTGACAAACCTTAGAAACTCTAGTCAAGCTCATATGGCTCAAGAGGATCCAATGAACCAATGTAATGTGGTTCATATGTTGCGGCCATGAAAACAAGTCGATAATCTAGTGTCAATGCCACCGGATTGACTCAAACATCCGCTCCTTCTAGTTCCACTCCACCCACTTCTAAAGATAAGCCAGCCGAACAAGTACCATAAGCCTACAACCCCATTTCTAATAGGTTTAGGAGTAATAATAATGTACAAATGAAAAAAAATACTTGAGATCTTTAATCAAGTGAAGATTAACTTACCTCATCTTGATGCAATCTAACAAGTCCCTAGTTATGCCAAATTTCTTAAGGACATGTGCACCAAAAAAAGAAAGGTCAACGTGTCTAAGAAGATTTTTCTAGCCACTAATATTAGGGAGCTATTGTCCAACCAAATCCTTGTCAAGTAAAGGATTCCGATTATCCTACCATCTCTTGCACAATAGGTCAGACGAAAATTAATCGAGTGCTTCTTGATTTGGGCTCGAGTATCAACTTACTCTCTTTCTCAGTATACCTACAACTTGGGATGGGCAAATTTAGCCCAAGTCAAGCTATAATCCAGTTAGCTGACTGGTTAGTCAAAGTCTCAAAAGAAGGAATAAATGATGTTCTTATTCGCATAAGAGAATTCATCTAACCAGTAGACTTCATTTTTCTAGAGAACTAACCAGTCTCTAATCCTAGGTCTCAAAATTTCATCATCTTAGGACGCCTTTTCTAGCAACTACAAATGAAATTATGCATTGTAGAAACGGATTCAGATTGACTTTTGGAGACATGACTAAGGAAGTCAATGTTTTCAACTTAAAAAAACAACCCCACAATATGGACGATCTACCTTTTGAGATAAACCTTATTGAGGACTTGACAAGTGACCATAATGAGAAGATAAAACTAGAAGATGAGTGTGATGCCGAGTTGGAATCCAAAGATTTCAAACTTGATGAGGTTGTCAATTCTACTATTAAGTGGGCATCGAGCCCAAGTTCATTAGATCTGGAGCCAATAAGCTTGACTCCTCCGTCTATTGAGTTATCTCCTTCCTTAGAGCTTCTTGCCCAAATATCTCAAATACACCTACTTAGGTAAATAAGAGACTCTTTCAGTCATTGTTGCGTCCGACTTGAAGAAAAGGACCTTATGACAATCCTTAGAAAATATAGGAAGCCATAGGTTGGACGATGACCGACATAAAGGGATTGAGTCCAGCTATAGTTCAGTACCGAATTAATCTAAATAAAGAGGCAAAACAAAAGAGGGACCCGCAGCGTAGGTTAAACCCTATCATGCAAGAGGCCGTTCAAGCTGAAATTGTAAAACTTTTAGATAATGAAATAATTTATTCCATTTCTGATAGTCAATGGGTCAGCCCAGCCCGTGCGGTTCCTAAGAAATCCAGTTTTACAATAGCAGAGAATGAAAACCAAAAGTTGGTAAAAACGTGACTCCTTACAAAGGTTTGAGTTTGCATTGACTATTGAAAATTAAATACTGCCACTCGCAAAGACCATTTTTCTCCCATTTATCGATCAAATGCTTGAACAACTAGCTGGCCACTGGTATTACTGTTTCTTGAACGGTTACTTAGAGTACAACCAAATTCCCATTGCTCTGAAGGACCAAGAGGAAACAACGTTTACATGTCCATTTAGGACTTTCGCCTATCGTTGAATGCCTTTCGGTTTATGCAATGCCCCCGTGACATTCCAACGTTATATGTTAAGCCTATCCTCCAACATGGTCGAAATATTTTTAGAGATATTTATGGATGATTTCTCCATTTATGGAGACTCATTCGACCTATGTCTTCACAATATAGAACTTATCCTCATACGACGCGCGAAAAAGAATTTGATCATAAATTAGGAAAAGTGCCACTTCACAGTATAACATGGGATTGTCCTAGGTCATGTTCGAAAAAAGAGAGTAAAGTAGACAAGGCGAAGATAGAGGTCATAGCCAAGCTTCCCACACCAAAATACGTAAAAGACATCCGTTGTTTTATAGGACATGCCAGGTTCTATGTAGGTTCATTAAGGATTTTAATAAAATTGCTAAACCCTTAACTAACTTTTTAGCTAAGGACGTGCCCTTCATCTTTGATGATGAATGTCTTAATACTTGATAGAAACTCAAAATGAAACTTATCTCTACGCCCATAATTTCTGTCCTGAATTGGTCCAAACCATTTGAGATCATGTGCGACGCTTCCAATTTTGCCATAGATATTGTCTTAGGATAACGCATTGACAACAAACAACATGTGATTTACTATTCAAATAGGACTCTTAATGATGTCCGATTAAACTGTTGGCCCAAAGGCCCTTCACCCTAGTTTTGATGATGATCAACTCATGAAGTTATGATTACTAATGATCTTTTGTTTAAATTAGTGACAGATTCATTATCAAGATCTTAGTAGGTGTGGAGCTTCAACAAAGGATTTAAAGACAAGTTGGAAGCTAGCACCGGTTGATTCACGAGCCTATGCATCAAGAACACATCTAGAGATGAGCTCGGTGGATTGCTTTTGGACCAAGTCAAGAAGATGAGAAGCCTTCAAGGGAAGACTTCAAGAAGTTGAAGACTTGGGTCTAGGTATAGAATTTGTATTTTTGTTTTAGTAAAAATGTAAAGGATAGATAGTTGGTGGATTGCTCAAGTCTATATCACACACACACTCTTGATTAGAACTCTTGATTTAAATTGCTTTCATAAAGATTTCATTTTAGAAAAGAATTTTTATTTAGAAAAATATTTATCTTAGATTTTGGTATTTCATAGTTCATATCTTTAAACCAAAATCTTGATTAGAGTTTTATATCAAAAACATAGATATTTCTTATTGATTGTGTAGTGGATCATATCCATACACACTATGCTTTAAAATGAACTCAAATATCTTGTTTTTGTATTTGATGAAGATTTAGAAAAACAAGTTTGGAAAAACATGTTTTGGAAAAATACATTTTAGTTATTGAGCTAATATTTCCAAGTTACAAAAATAGACCAAAACATATATAACATGTCTTGATTTTGTGCAAGCATGTTTGTTCTTTCAAGTATATTGGTAAAACTATTTTTGTAGAATTTCTATGTATTTTTAGGATTTTATAAAAGATTTTTAAATCCTATTTTCAGACCTGGAGACTGGCTGACAGGCCAAACCGGTCGACCGGTCCGGTCGACCGATGTGCACAGCCCTGTGCACGTTGTCAGCACAGTGGCCGGTCGACCGGGTCGGTCGACCGACCAAGAGAGCTTTGCTCTCTGGAAATATCAGTCGACCGGGCCGGTCGACCGACAGTTCATTCCAGGTTATCGGTCGACCGAGCCGGTCGACCGGTGGCTGCAACGGTCAGAAAAATGACCGTTGGCCGGTCGACCGGCGGTCGACCGACAGCACTGACAAGAGCCCAACGGCTCTATTTTCTGGCAGCCCTATAAAAGGGGTCTTGTCACTTGTTTTAGGTAGAAGATTTTGGAGATTTCTTGAGCTGTTTTTCTGATACTTTTAGAAGAGTTTTCTCCACAAAATAGAGTGCTAATACTTCCAATCAAAAGGGAGTTTTTATCAAGAGAGTGTTAAGTGATTCTTTGAGTTTTTCACCATAGTCTTTCCTTGCTTTTCTCACACCACACTTGAGCTTTCCATTGCTAGATATTCCTATAGGTGTGTTGTAGTGAGAGTGCTCTTTAGGTGATCAAGTGTTGTGATCATCAAAGAGATCTTTTCTTTGTATTTGAGGAAACGGGCAAGTGTGCTCGTTGTTGGTGGTTGGAGTTCGGTTGTGAACTCTTGGTGGTTCGAGGTACGGCCTCGGCGAGTCGGTGGACTTGCGTGTGTACGGGACTTGGGAGTCCGAGGTTTGTAGGTGTACGGCACCGAGGAGAGATCCATTGGGATCTTGCATAGTGGAAACCCTTCGTGTGTCGAAGGCGGGGATGTAGAGCAAGTGTGCTCGAACCTCGAAACATACCCTTGTGTTTGCGATTGCTATCTCTTGCTCTCTTTCTCTTTTTGTCTCTATTTTATATCTTGCATTCAATTTATTGTGTTCATCTTATATATGCATGATATATTCCCTTGTGCTCATGATTGATATACATACTTGCTTGGGATTGCTTGTTAACACTAGTATTCAACCAAGAGAGCCAACGCGGCACCTCAACCCATTCAAGGGGAATCTAGAGGAGCTTGTCCAGAGCCTCGCAAGGGGAATTCGGCAACACTCTTGAGTTATACATAAGTGTTTAATTAAAAGAAGTTTTAATTTGGTCAACTTAGTTTTAATTCCGCATTATTTGTTCATAAGTGACCTTTAGATTAGCCATCACCTATTCACCCCCCTCTAGGTGATCTTACAATTGGTATCAGAGCTAGTGCTCTTGATTTGGGTCTAACAACCTAAGAGTTAAAGATCCTCCTTTAGGCTAATCACAATATTTTTGTACACACACACCTCACCATGGACTTCATGTCACCACCCACCTTTGATATTCTTAACATCCAAATTTGGAAGGTTAAGATGTCATTGTACCTCAAGGCCTTAGGATTTCATGTTTATCTTGCCATATCTAATAATGCATATTGCTTAAATGGTAAGAATTTTGAGGCTAATGCAAAAGCCCTTCATGCTATCAAGTCAACCCTAAATGATGATTATTTATCTAGGGTATCTAACGTTGACTCGGCTTTTGTAGCTTGGAACATCATCACCTCCCTTGGCGAAAAGGATCTATATTATGCCGGGAGTGATTCGGACGTTGGAAGCAACACCTCCAACGCATGCTTTATGGTCCAAGGGGATGACCCCCTTGAGGTAAATTCCGAATCTGATGATGAGGACATGTCATATGATGAGCTATCTACTTTTTGTCATCTATTGCTTGAGAAATATGACATGATTAGAAAAGAAAATAAAAATTTGAAAAAGAACATTGCTTGCATGCATAAAGAACATGACTCATTTAGAGATAACATTGCATGCTTAGAAAAAGATAATAAAAGTTGGAAAAAGAAATTTGATTGCATGCTTAAAGAAAATGATTCTTTTAGATCTAAGATTGCATGCTTAGAAAAAGAAAATAAAGATTTGAAAAATGAGAATGTTTCCTTATTTTCAAAATTGAATGATCTTTGTGAAGGGAACAATATTTTGAAAAATGATATTGCTATGGTGGAACAACAAAAAGAAAGTATTTTACAAGAAAATAAATCTTTAAAAAGAAAATTTGTTGAAAAAGAAAAGGATAATGTTTTTCAAAAGAAAAAGAAAAATGATTCTTTATCTCACCATGCTTTACATGCCACAACTAATGAGATTAAGAATTTGAAAAATAAAATGGATGGTTTGAGTTCAACTTTGAACTCTTGTGCTTTTAATCATTCTAGGTTGGAGTCAATGTTTTCAAAGAAACAAACTCCACACATTCATGCACATCATAACCATGCATTTGCTTATGTTGCACAACATAATCACACTCATAAGCATCATGCTAAGGTGTACATTTGTACACATTGCGGCCGCAAAGGCCATCTAGCAAGATATTGTTTTGATAAGAAACCATATTTATATTTTGCTAAGTATAATAGATTTTGGGTTCCTTACAACAATGCTAACCCCAAAGGACCCAAGAAAACATGGGTACCAAAACCCCCACCTTTTGATTTTGATGTAGGTGAGGGCTCTCACAAAACGTGAGAAGGTTGGTACCTTGGTAGTGGTTGCAATGGACATGATGGACATACACTTGGTTGCATCACTATCAAGGAGCTTGGTGGGACAACCACCATACTTGGAGCTTTGGAGTTGGTAACAACCTCTAAACTCCTATTTTATTTATGTACATGCTTTATACTTTATCATATTCATAGCATGTTTATGTTTTAAGATTTTGTGTGCTTCATGTGGTATTTACATGCTTAGATGTAGATTTGTCAAACTTGTATGTATACATATACAAATAGTGAATTACAATTGACTCTCAAATAATTTGAACTTCATGCTCACTTGTATCCACTTTATGCATATGTATAATCTAGTTTTGATGATTCTCTTTTATACATGTTTTACCTATTTTAGTGATTTACTTCTTGTATATGCATGTTTAATTCAAATCTAATAAATATACATGTATACCCATGAGTCTCTTGCCTTCATGCAAACATTTAATAGACTCTTTTAATATTTAGGATATGTATGCATATTGTTGGATTTGTATAATTCATACATATACCATGTAAATTTTTTTTTGATTTGTTTTGATACAAATGATTTTTGTGTGTTGTTAAATAAAAATTTAGTCATGATTTGATTTGGGCTTCAATGACTATTTTCATGTAGACACTATTTACATAACCTTTGAACACTCTACCTTTAAGAAAATATATATAATTTGGAGTTTTATGGAATATGAGTGCTTGAACTTTTATGTATTTAGTAGTATTCATGAAATACATATGATCTTATTTTTTTTTAAGGATCTTTAACTAGTTTGTCAAAAAAAAAAAACTCATTTACACTAGTTATCTATTCTTCAAGTATTGCACATGATCCTATTTTTGATTTTATGGATAAATTCTTTTATATTCTCAAAATTTATTTGATGCTTCATGATTTGAATATTAGTTTGAATGTTAACCTTTATCAACACTAGGATTTATACTTGTACATATTATGGGCTACAAATAAATCCATTTATATTTGTGCTTGAATGCCTATTTGAACCCATTAAGATGTGCTTGTATTGCTTAGTTTTGATGATAATTACATCTTAAACTTGTATTCCCATTTGGATTTATGTCATGATCATGTGATTTCATTTCGTGTATATGGTTATTTTGCCAAAACATTAAGATATACATGGATACCTCTTGAGTCATTTGCCTTTCATGCAAATCTATATATATGGACTCAATTGTGTTAGAGATATGTATGTATGCTTCTTGTATTGACAAAACATACATATATTATGAAACATTTTTTTTAATAATAAAATTTTTTTTATTTTCAAGGTTTTAAAAGTTATGATAATTCAAAATTTAAAGGAATATTGAGTTTTATTGCAATTTTCATGATGCCATGTTTCACATAACATTAGTACACTCACCTCTTTTGAAAATTATATGGACTTTATGGATTAGAGTGTTTTTAGTGCCTTGTGTTTCATTGATCTTTCATGAAAAACTTTTTAACTTATTCCTTGATGGAAGGATCTCGTACTAGTTCTTAAAACAAGTTCATTTAACTAGTTCGAATTCTTCATATGGTAGATTATATGATGTATACACTTATGCTTACTTTTCAATTGGTATCATTGGTTATTTGCAATTGGTATCAATATGACTTCATGTTGTGTATATCCATATTTTGATTGTATGTATGAATGCCTTCAAATTATATCAATTTCTATTGGTATTATCTTGTCATACATATATGTTATCTATTTGTGCTTATTTTACAAGTGGTATTTCCTTTAAAGCACAAAGATTGTTGATGCTAAGCTTAATTAGATTTCAAATTGGTATTTCATAATAAGCTTATGCATTGTGTTTTGAAATTGGTATTAAAAAAAAAAATTCAAAATTTGAGTATTTTACAATTGATATTTTAAAATTTTGTTTTGATAAAGAAAAATTCAAAATTTTTGATTTGTATTGACTATATGCAAGGAGAGCTTAACATCTCTTCCATATGTAGATTCATGTTGAGTATATTATAATTTGAGGAGCTTGACAACTCTTCTTTTCATGATATACGTGTGTAGGGGGAGCTTCACATCTCCTCTTATGCATGACATATTATACGTTATGTGAATTAGGGCTTGTCATCCCTCTTTCATGTAATGTATATGTGTCGGGAAGCTAACTTAACGTCTTCCTCTTCATAATTTATATCGCATATAAATTTTATTGATTGATTTGTATTTATCCCTCCTTGATTTCTTTGTTTTTTGACAAAAAGGGGGAGAAAAATTTGTTTGATGTATTTTTTTTCTTTGAACCCTTTGTTGATGATTGACAAAAAGGGGGAGAAGAATTTGTGATTTTATATGCATGATTTCATGATTTCCTTACTTAAGGGGAGAAGTATTTGGTTCCTTGCTTAAGGGGGAGTAAGATTTGTATTTATGCATATATGTTGTCTTGCAATTATGAGCAAAAGATTTGATTTATGATTTGATCTATATGATTGCATCTCCTACATTGCATACATGTCATGTGCTTTCATTGTCATATCTTGTATTATTTGATATGCATGAGTTAAGGGGAGCTTCTTTGAAGCTTTACTTTAATCCATGCATATATAACTCCATGAGTTTTGTCATCATCAAAAAGGGGGAGATTGTTGGCCCAAAGGCCCTTCACCCTAGTTTTGATGATGATCAACTCATGAAGTTATGATTACTAATGATCTTTTGTTTAAATTAGTGACAGATTCATTATCAAGATCTTAGTAGGTGTGGAGCTTCAACAAAGGATTTAAAGACAAGTTGGAAGCTAGCACCGGTTGATTCACGAGCCTATGCATCAAGAACACATCTAGAGATGAGCTCGGTGGATTGCTTTTGGACCAAGTCAAGAAGATGAGAAGCCTTCAAGGGAAGACTTCAAGAAGTTGAAGACTTGGGTCTAGGTATAGAATTTGTATTTTTGTTTTAGTAAAAATGTAAAGGATAGATAGTTGGTGGATTGCTCAAGTCTATATCACACACACACTCTTGATTAGAACTCTTGATTTAAATTGCTTTCATAAAGATTTCATTTTAGAAAAGAATTTTATTTAGAAAAATATTTATCTTAGATTTTGGTATTTCATAGTTCATATCTTTAAACCAAAATCTTGATTAGAGTTTTATATCAAAAACATAGATATTTCTTATTGATTGTGTAGTGGATCATATCCATACACACTATGCTTTAAAATGAACTCAAATATCTTGTTTTTGTATTTGATGAAGATTTAGAAAAACAAGTTTGGAAAAACATGTTTTGGAAAAATACATTTTAGTTATTGAGCTAATATTTCCAAGTTACAAAAATAGACCAAAACATATATAACATGTCTTGATTTTGTGCAAGCATGTTTGTTCTTTCAAGTATATTGGTAAAACTATTTTTGTAGAATTTCTATGTATTTTTAGGATTTTATAAAAGATTTTTAAATCCTATTTTCAGACCTGGAGACTGGCTGACAGGCCAAACCGGTCGACCGGTCCGGTCGACCGATGTGCACAGCCCTGTGCACGTTGTCAGCACAGTGGCCGGTCGACCGGGTCGGTCGACCGACCAAGAGAGCTTTGCTCTCTGGAAATATCAGTCGACCGGGCCGGTCGACCGACAGTTCATTCCAGGTTATCGGTCGACCGAGCCGGTCGACCGTGGCTGCAACGGTCAGAAAAATGACCGTTGGCCGGTCGACCGGCGGTCGACCGACAGCACTGACAGGAGCCCAACGGCTCTATTTTCTGGCAGCCCTATAAAAGGGGTCTTGTCACTTGTTTTAGGTAGAAGATTTTGGAGATTTCTTGAGCTGTTTTTCTGATACTTTTAGAAGAGTTTTCTCCACAAAATAGAGTGCTAATACTTCCAATCAAAAGGGAGTTTTTATCAAGAGAGTGTTAAGTGATTCTTTGAGTTTTTCACCATAGTCTTTCCTTGCTTTTCTCACACCACACTTGAGCTTTCCATTGCTAGATATTCCTATAGGTGTGTTGTAGTGAGAGTGCTCTTTAGGTGATCAAGTGTTGTGATCATCAAAGAGATCTTTTCTTTGTATTTGAGGAAACGGGCAAGTGTGCTCGTTGTTGGTGGTTGGAGTTCGGTTGTGAACTCTTGGTGGTTCGAGGTACGGCCTCGGCGAGTCGGTGGACTTGCGTGTGTACGGGACTTGGGAGTCCGAGGGTTTGTAGGTGTACGGCACCGAGGAGAGATCCATTGGGATCTTGCATAGTGGAAACCCTTCATGTGTCGAAGGCGGGGATGTAGAGCAAGTGTGCTCGAACCTCGAAACATACCCTTGTGTTTGCGATTGCTATCTCTTGCTCTCTTTCTCTTTTTATCTCTATTTTATATCTTGCATTCAATTTATTGTGTTCATCTTATATATGCATGATATATTCCCTTGTGCTCATGATTGATATACATACTTGCTTGGGATTGCTTGTTAACACTAGTATTCAACCAAGAGAGCCAACGCGGCACCTCAACCCATTCAAGGGGAATCTAGAGGAGCTTGTCCAGAGCCTCGCAAGGGGAATTCGGCAACACTCTTGAGTTATACATAAGTGTTTAATTAAAAGAAGTTTTAATTTGGTCAACTTAGTTTTAATTCCGCATTATTTGTTCATAAGTGACCTTTAGATTAGCCATCACCTATTCACCCCCCTCTAGGTGATCTTACATAAACTATACTACAATAGAGAAGGAATTCTTGGCAGTAATATTCGCATTGGAAAATTTCGTCCATACCTACTTGGGACCAAAGCCATCATATTCACCAACCATTCCACACTTCGATACTTAATGCTCAAGAAGGATGAGAAGGCCTGACTCATTCATTGGATTCTCCTCCTTCAAGAATTTCATCTCGAAATTCAAGATAAAAAGGGTGTCAAAAACGTCGTCGCCAATCACCTCTTTCGTGTTCTAAACGCCCTTTCCAACGAGTTGCCAATCAATGATAACTTTCCTGATGAACAAATCCTAGCTACCTTTAGGGAACCATGGCTTGCCGACATAGTCAATTACTTAGTCACAAACCAAACTCCATCTCATTCGTCAAAACATGTATATCGGTTCTTGTCTCAAGTCTGATATTTCAATTGGGAGGAACCTTATCTCTTTAAATATTGTTCCGACCAAATCATTAGGAGATGTATTCCCGATAAGGAACTGAAGAGTATTATAGCATTTTGTCCCGAGCTTGCATGCGGTGGACACTTTGATCCCCTATAAAACTGCCGAAAAAGTTCTACATAGTGGGTTCTTTTGACCCACTTAATTTAAAGATGCATTTGACTTTTGCAATACGTGCATAAGATGCCAAATTGTAGGTCACCTAGAGGGGGGGTGAATAGGTGACTAGCTAATCTAATGATGAATAATGCGGAATTAAAAACTATTTAAGCAAATTAAAACTATTATGCAAAACATACCAAAGTATAACACAAGAGTGTAATCGAATTCCCGATGATGGGCTTTGGACTATCTTTTCAAGATTCCTCTAGATAAGAGTTGAGGTGCCGCTATGGCTCTCTTGGTTGAATACAAGTGGAGCAAATAATCCCAAGCATATATCAATTGAGCACAAAATATATTAAACATATAAAGAGATAAACAATTTAAGCATGCAAGATATATAGACACAAATGAGAGAAGAGAGAGAGAGAGCAATCGCAAACACGAAAAAATTATTTCGAGGTTCGAGCACCCTTGGTCTACGTCCTTACCTTCAACACTATTAAGGATTTCCACTAGAATTGATCCTGCAAGATCATTCGGTGCCGCAACACCTACAACGAGTTCACACTAGAACTCTTGGACTCATAAGTCCCTCTCTTGTTCCTGCAAGAATAACACAACACGAACTCACAAGTTTGCCGAGGTCGCACCTCTACAACACTCTCCAATATAAGATAGAACACTAGATGATCTCTTCTCTTTGATCACCAACAAACACTCTCACAATCAAAGCTCCTATAAGATAGAAAAGACTATGAAAAGCTCAAGCTAGTGTGAGAAAAACTTGGATAGATTTGGAGGTGAAAAACTCAAAGAAAAGTTTTTGAAAAACTCAAGAGAATCACTCTTGATAAATACTCTTTTGATATGGAAGTTTAGCCCAAAAACTTATTGAAAAACTTCTGTGGAAGATGGGAAAAACTAGCTCCAAAACACTTCTCAAAATTTTGTAAAAAAAAACTCACCTAAAGACCCCATATTTATAGGCCAAGAAAAATTAGCCATTATGGTTCAAAAACCGGCCAGAATGGCCTGTCAGTCGACCGGGTGGTCGACTGACCAACGGTCAAATTTCTGACCGTTGGACACTCGCGGTCGACCGGGCGGTCGACCGACCACTGTGCAATAGGTACAGTTTCGAGGTCAAATACATATATAGGATGAAGTTGTAGATCGTGAAGTCTTCTTTCTAATGCAACTCAAAACAAATCAACATCATTTCTGAATAGAAAGTTATCAATAAAATACTGAATGGTATCATATCAGAAACTGTAAACTATTTTTAGAACAAGAACATACTTCAACCCAATATTTGACATTCTTAACATTTAAATCAGAAAATGATTATTGACTATGAAATGTAGCCCTAAACGTTATCTTTAAAATTCAATTTAAATCATATTGATTGAATATAAGAATCAAAAGATATGACTAGAAAACTATAGAGGTGTCGAGCAGATCAACAAAACGGTTGGCCGCCCGGTTGACCGAGAAAACCCGAAAGCTCTGTAAACTCAGTTGGTCGACCGGTCGGTCGGTCGATCTCTACTGCGGTCGACCGGTCGGTCGACTGGGCTCAAATCATATGGGCTTGTGCACGTCTTGTGTACATCGGTCGACCGCTCGGTCGACCGGCTCAGCCTTCGGTTGACCGGTCGGTCGACCGCAAGCAGCCCAAAAATATTTTTAACAACTTTTTAAAATACATCTTAAATTCCATAAAATATGCAAAAATAAGTTTATTAAAATACATTAAAGTACAAATATGTGTGATAAAAAAATCAACACATATCATGCGAACTATTTTGAGGCATAGAATTTAAAGCTTATAACAAAAATCGTATTTTTGAAAGCCAAACTTTTATGTGTGTGTGTATAAGCTTGAGCATTCCACAACTAATCTGTCCTTTACATTTTATCTAAAAATAAAATCTTAACACTTACAAACATGACACAAGTCTTTACGAAAATCTTCTTCTCCTTCTTGACTTGGTCCAAACCTTGATCCAATGAGCTAGACTCCTCTTGAGTACTTGCTGCAATCTTGATGCGCGAGCTCTTGAATTAACACGTGCTAGCTCCAAAACTTAACTTCGAATTCTTTGTTGAAACTAAACACCTACTAAGATCTTGATTAAATATTTGAGACAAAATAAATATAAGATTATTAGTACTTATAATTGCATGCGTTAATCATCATCAAAACTAGAGCGATGGGCTTTTGGGCCAACACAAATGATAGGTAGATTTCAAAACATAATATGATGCCCTCAACCCAATTCTAGAAGTAGAACTCTTTGACATTTGGGGCATTGACTTTATAGAACTCTTTTATAGTTTATTTGGGCACTAATACATCTTGGTGACTGTGGATTACGTATCCAAATGGGTTGAAGCCATCCCTTGCAAGACAAACGACAGCAAAGTTGTTGTCAAGTTCTTGAAAGAAAATATTTTTTCACGTTTTGAAACCCTCGTACAATAATTAGTTATAATGACTCACATTTTTCAATAAGTGTAATACCCCGTTCCCGGAATACGTACTTAATTTCGTATTCAGATTTTCGATCGTATTTTTCGATTTGTTTCCCGTATTTATTCTGTATTATGAATTCCTTATATGATTGTTTTACCTTGGATGTGGATTCGTGGACTCGGAGTCAGCCCTAGTCTGAACCGAAGGCCCGATCATAGTATATTCTTCGATTTAGTCTTTCTGATGTGTAGAATTGACCGATTTCAGTTTCAAATATTATTTTCCAATATATTAGATTTTCTGTGATTTTCTGGATTTTTTCTTGAATTAAATTGAATTTATTCAAAACCGGTGTCGGCCAGTGCCGCTGACCGATTCCCGGATTTTTAATTCTCAAACTGTTTGGAATTTCATGATGATTCTTTAGACTTTATTTCTTAGAATAATATTTTCTACCTACATGCTTTTTCTGAGGATTTTATAATTTTATGAAAATTCCAACGGAGTCGGTAGATAACTGGTTCCGGGATTTTTAGTTTTAAAACTATAAAGTATTTCTTAAAACGGATTTCACCATTATTCTTAATATAATATTATGGATTTTTGATAATTATTTCGGGTCGTTCCGAGATACTTGAATTTCGGACGATTCCGGTATTTTCCGAAATGTTTTCCGTATCCTCGATTTAAACCCGGGTATCTGTCCTTTCAATATTTTCCAATCCTAATTCCAAGAAAATATCTTCTCATTTCAATTTCTTTTCCATTTTTCCTTTTCCTTTATTTCCTTCTTTCCTCCACAAGCTAAAGCATTTCCATTTTCCAAAATTCCAATAATTCCACACTTTTCCACACACTTCCCACAAAAATATCTCTCTTTCTCTCTCTCTCTTCCTTGGCCGGCCAAGTGGCCAAGAGAAGGACACTCACCCCCTCCTCCACTTTGCAAATAACCCCCTCTCATCTACTCTAATTTCACCACCTTCACAAATTCCAAATCATATATAAACATTCCTTTACAATTCCATCTTTTTTTCTTCACTTCACCAAAAGAAATCCCTTCACCAAAATCCTCCTCCCTCTCAACTCAACCTCCAACTTCAAGAGCTTCATCTAGGGCATCATCAAGGTCCTCATCTTCAACCACCAACTCCCAAAGCAACACCAAGATCATCTTCTCCACATCAAGCAATTTCAACTTCAACAACTACTTTTGGATTGAGGCCATCATCTCCACCTTGGGATCTTTTCAAGACTACAAAGCTTCACCTAACCAATCCTTGTGAGTATTTTTACTCACCAAGACTTGTTTCTTTCCTAAGCATACTTGCATCTCCATATCTTGTGTTCATATGTCATAAAAATCCTATTTTTAGACCATCCAACACAACCAGCAGATTCTGCTCTGTATTCTGTTTTTCCCCACGATTAGTCGACTTGACCTAGATATTAGTCGACTAACCCTTCTGTTTTTAAACTTAGACTTTCAGGATTTCACAGTTTTAGTCGACTAGTCCCTTTTACCAGTCGACTAGATATCCCTAGTCGACTACCAGAATTCCCCTAGTCGACTCCTGAAATAAACTCAACTCTCTGTATCACAGTCTTAGTCGACTTAACATAACTGTTAGTCGACTTGACATGTCTGTTAGTCGACTACTATTTCAACCTAGTCGACTAAGTTTCCCTGAATTAGAAACCCAACTCTCTGTTACACAGTATTAGTCGACTACCTCATTTTCCTAGTCGACTAACCCTTCTATTAGTCGATTACTTTTCTAACCTAGTCGACTAACTCATGGCTGTCTGTTATAGTTGATTTCTTTTTTGACTTTGTATCTTATCCTTGATACATGTACTATATATTGTTCTTACTTGTACTTCATAACTTATACTTTATGACCTATTACTTGATGTATGTCATCTCTAGTCACTTCATATTTCCATTGATATGCTACTGCTTGTTTCATTCTTGTTCATGTCCTCTATCTGTGTTATGCCTACTTTCTTATCGTACACTATGCGTGGTTGACCCTTCGAGGTCATTGAACTCTGGGTTTCTATTATATTATCATTGCTATATCGTTACTTCAGACTGTCAGTTTCATGTTTCCTTTTATCACATGTATATCATCTAACTTCCACTATGTTATCACCTGACCACTTGGCATGTTACTACCTAGTAAGAACCACTTGTTATGATATGACTTGCCCTGATTAATATCAATCTCTTGACTTGATTGGTTACTTGTTGGATATCATCATCTTATCATGCTATCACTCTATACCCAGCATGATACACTCTTCTCACTCGCTACCCTCTTGCTTTACCATTCCATTGATTATGATAGTATCCTCGCTCTAGTCTTCATGTATTGAATTTCATGCTCCATATCTTTTATTGCTTTATGCTATGCGTGGCCGACCCTTCGTGGTCGTTGGACTTGTTGGACTTGTTGGACTGGGACCATTGCTTTTACATTACCACTTGGCATTATTTTAGACCTGTCAGTATGTGCTACCATTTATCATATGTATATCACTTGGCAACTGTGTTATCATCTAACCACCTGCCATGCCACTATTTGGCAAGACCCTTTTATTATGTTATGACTTACCTGACTACTATCCATTCTTGATATGCTTGGTTGTTTACTAAATATCACCACTCTGTCATGCTATCACTTGACACTCAGCATGATGACTCGGCTTGTGATTGTCATCTTTACGGGAATCCTGATTTGTTATCCTGTATCATGATCAGTGACCGGTATATTGTATTCCTGCTTTACATGCAGTGACCTGACTATATAGTGCTTCTGTACTCTTTATTCCTGATCATGTCCATTTCCTATTTTTCCCGTAGAGTGACAATGAAACTATTAAATCCTAAAAAGGACCAACTTGTATTGGGTCGGGGGAAATATGCGGATATCGATATGTGTTCGTGTTTACAGTGGCATTAGGTTGTGCACTATATCCGGTCTGACCTGTGGTACACCAGGGGACCGAGGGGAGAGCTGGCTCCCTACACCCCAGTTTTAACGGGCATACATAAGTCCCTCCTCCTGGATAAGCCTTGCGGCTGGTTTCCGTTTCCATGCAACGGAACAACCCTGGACCGTAGTCCCGGGTATGTACGGGACCCACTGTAAACATAGTTCGTTGATACAACCGTTGTTTCCAATAACAACCTCGACTTCCTTATATATGGATGTATGTGAGTTGGGATATATACCGGGTATATGCCGAGACACATACCTAGATATATGGGTTAGACGAGTAATAATAATAAGACTTATTATAATTCCTGTTATAGTTTCCATAGATACCTGATATGTTATGACTCCTACTATACCTGTTATGTCATAATCCTTGTTATGATTCCTGTATTCTTGTTAGACTTGTTACATGATGATTCTAGTTCCTGTTATACCTCCTACATGTTTCTATCGTAATCTACTATGTTTTCCGGACTTTGATTCATTATACTTCCATTACTCGCTGGATCATGTTTCTATTACTGTTCCATCTTACTTATTCATGTCTCGTAGCCACTTGGCTATAGTTGTTTACTATTATATGTCTTGACCCTTTGGATTTGCATATTCAGATTTCGAAGCTTGGATCGTAGTGGAGCCTTCCACTGTAGTTTGAGCTCCTCTAGTGAGCAGGCAGGCTAGCTCTTCTTCCTTCGTGCCGGGCTCTTCTTTTGACTCACGGGATCTTCATCCTACTCGTGAGCATTTTGCGTTTATCTTGTAAATTTCTCTTTTGGACTTGGTTATGATGTAATACACATGTAATGTGTAATACTTTATAATATCCTGTGATGACTTTGTATGTGTATTTCTTGTGTTGGCATATGTATGAATACCACGCTTCGTGTGTACTCTGATTTCTTGTTGTACTTTTATGCTTAGCGTATATATGTGGGGGCAATTCTGACCTACGTATGTACGTCGCAGTGACGTCCCCGTATCCGTGGGACCGGGGCGTCACAGGATGGTATCAGAGCCTAGGTCAGCTTAGGCTCTTCCACCTTTAGTACAAACAAGTAGCAAATTCTTGTGATTTGCTATTGCCAACAACAACGTACAAAGTTATCTAGTCCTTCTTGATTTTTCTAGTTCTTCTTGATCTTTCCTTCATATCCTAAACTCCTTCCATTCTTCCAACTCTTTCCAGTTATCTTTCATCAACTAAGGTATGGACGCTGGGCAAGCATCCAATGTTTCCCGTGGAGTGGAACGAGAATTGGAGCAGAAGAGTGAGAACCAAGTGCAGAATAAGTCAGTTAAGAAGGCCTTGCAGTTGATGAAGAGGGCTTTGCAGTTGATGAATGAAGTGAATGAAGGAGGTACGACCAGGACAAACATTGGCCCAAAGACCAAGCGACCGTTCCAACGTCCTCTTCCTGGGAACACATGCAATTTCTGCCACAAACCCGGACATTTTAAGAGAGATTGTCGAATGGCTAAGGGATTGTGTTTAGTGTGTGGGTCAGGGAGACATATGCTAAGGAATTGCCCGCACAGAAAGTTTGGATATACGGCACCAGTCAGATCAGCTCGTCCAGCCCCAGCACTTCCAGCCCCGTCAACAAGGAGGAATCCAGAACCTGTTCCACCCCAACAGAATGATCAACAGCATCCGAGGGGAGTGAAAACTGGAACAGATCAGAGTAGAGCAGAGGCATCAGGCAGTGCAGCGGAGCGTGAGGACCAGTGTCCAGATCCGGAACCTTAGGGATGTCATGGTAACCACTACCCCAGATCTTGTATTTGAATTGGTTATCATTCTTAATATTTCCCTTGTCATTCTATCATTGTTCATTCTAGTCCCTCATGTGTTCATCTTATCCCCTGTTTTGGTTTTATGAGGCCTTTATTCCAGCCATTGTCCCCTTTGTGTTCAATTTACCCCTTAATGAAATTGCGAGGACGCAATTTTTTGTAAGGTGGGTGGATTGTAATACCCCGTTCCCGGAATACGTACTTAATTTCGTATTCAGATTTTCGGTCGGATTTTTCGATTTGTTTCCCGTATTTATTCTGTATTATGAATTCCTTATATGATTGTTTTACCTTGGATGTGGATTCGTGGACTCGGAGTCAGCCCTAGTCTGAACCGAAGGCCCGATCATAGTATATTCTTCGATTTAGTTTTTCTGATGTGTAGAATTGACCGATTTCAGTTTCAAATATTATTTTCCAATATATTAGATTTTCTGTGATTTTCTGGATTTTTTCTTGAATTAAATTGAATTTATTCAAAACCGGTGTCGGCCAGTGCCGCTGACCGATTCCCGGATTTTTAATTCTCAAACTGTTTGGAATTTCATGATGATTCTTTAGACTTTATTTCTTAGAATAATATTTTCTACCTACATGCTTTTTCTGAGGATTTTATAATTTTATGAAAATTCCAACGGAGTCGGTAGATAACTGGTTCCGGGATTTTTAGTTTTAAAACTATAAAGTATTTCTTAAAACGGATTTCACCATTATTCTTAATATAATATTATGGATTTTTGATAATTATTTCGGGTCGTTCCGAGATACTTGAATTTCGGACGATTCCGGTATTTTCCGAAATGTTTTCCGTATCCTCGATTTAAACCCGGGTATCTGTCCTTTCAATATTTTCCAATCCTAATTCCAAGAAAATATCTTCTCATTTCAATTTCTTTTCCATTTTTCCTTTTCCTTTATTTCCTTCTTTCCTCCACAAGCTAAAGCATTTCCATTTTCCAAAATTCCAATAATTCCACACTTTTCCACACACTTCCCACAAAAATATCTCTCTTTCTCTCTCTCTTCCTTGGCCGGCCAAGTGGCCAAGAGAAGGACACTCACCCCCTCCTCCACTTTGCAAATAACCCCCTCTCATCTACTCTAATTTCACCACCATCACAAATTCCAAATCATATATAAACATTCCTTTACAATTCCATCTTTTTTTCTTCACTTCACCAAAAGAAATCCCTTCACCAAAATCCTCCTCCCTCTCAACTCAACCTCCAACTTCAAGAGCTTCATCTAGGGCATCATCAAGGTCCTCATCTTCAACCACCAACTCCCAAAGCAACACCAAGATCATCTTCTCCACATCAAGCAACTTCAACTTCAACAACTACTTTTGGATTGAGGCCATCATCTCCACCTTGGGATCTTTTCAAGACTACAAAGCTTCACCTAACCAATCCTTGTGAGTATTTTTATTCACCAAGACTTGTTTCTTTCCTAAGCATACTTGCATCTCCATATCTTGTGTTCATATGTCATAAAAATCCTATTTTTAGACCATCCAACACAACCAGCAGATTCTGCTCTGTATTCTGTTTTTCCCCACGATTAGTCGACTTGACCTAGATATTAGTCGACTAACCCTTCTGTTTTTAAACTTAGACTTTCAGGATTTCACAGTTTTAGTCGACTAGTCCCTTTTACCAGTCGACTAGATATCCCTAGTCGACTACCAGAATTCCCCTAGTCGACTCCTGAAATAAACTCAACTCTCTGTATCACAGTCTTAGTCGACTTAACATAACTGTTAGTCGACTTGACATGTCTGTTAGTCGACTACTATTTCAACCTAGTCGACTAAGTTTCCCTGAATTAGAAACCCAACTCTCTGTTACACAGTATTAGTCGACTACCTCATTTTCCTAGTCGACTAACCCTTCTATTAGTCGACTACTTTTCTAACCTAGTCGACTAACTCATGGCTGTCTGTTATAGTTGATTTCTTTTTTGACTTTGTATCTTATCCTTGATACATGTACTATATATTGTTCTTACTTGTACTTCATAACTTATACTTTATGACCTATTACTTGATGTATGTCATCTCTAGTCACTTCATATTTCCATTGATATGCTACTGCTTGTTTCATTCTTGTTCATGTCCTCTATCTGTGTTATGCCTACTTTCTTATCGTACACTATGCGTGGTTGACCCTTCGAGGTCATTGAGCTCTGGGTTTCTATTATATTATCATTGCTATATCGTTACTTCAGACTGTCAGTTTCATGTTTCCTTTTATCACATGTATATCATCTAACTTCCACTATGTTATCACCTGACCACTTGGCATGTTACTACCTAGTAAGAACCACTTGTTATGATATGACTTGCCCTGATTAATATCAATCTCTTGACTTGATTGGTTACTTGTTGGATATCATCATCTTATCATGCTATCACTCTATACCCAGCATGATACACTCTTCTCACTCGCTACCCTCTTGCTTTACCATTCCATTGATTATGATAGTATCCTCGCTCTAGTCTTCATGTATTGAATTTCATGCTCCATATCTTTTATTGCTTTATGCTATGCGTGGCCGACCCTTCGTGGTCGTTGGACTTGTTGGACTTGTTGGACTGGGACCATTGCTTTTACATTACCACTTGGCATTATTTTAGACCTGTCAGTATGTGCTACCATTTATCATATGTATATCACTTGGCAACTGTGTTATCATCTAACCACCTGCCATGCCACTATTTGGCAAGACCCTTTTATTATGTTATGACTTACCTGACTACTATCCATTCTTGATATGCTTGGTTGTTTACTAAATATCACCACTCTGTCATGCTATCACTTGACACTCAGCATGATGACTCGGCTTGTGATTGTCATCTTTACGGGAATCCTGATTTGTTATCCTGTATCATGATCAGTGACCGGTATATTGTATTCCTGCTTTACATGCAGTGACCTGACTATATAGTGCTTCTGTACTCTTTATTCCTGATCATGTCCATTTCCTATTTTTCCCGTAGAGTGACAATGAAACTATTAAATCCTAAAAAGGACCAACTTGTATTGGGTCGGGGGAAATATGCGGATATCGATATGTGTTCGTGTTTACAGTGGCATTAGGTTGTGCACTATATCCGGTCTGACCTGTGGTACACCAAGGGACCGAGGGGAGAGCTGGCTCCCTACACCCCAGTTTTAACGGGCATACATAAGTCCCTCCTCCTGGATAAGCCTTGCGGCTGGTTTCCGTTTCCATGCAACGGAACAACCCTGGACCGTAGTCCCGGGTATGTACGGGACCCACTGTAAACATAGTTCGTTGATACAACCGTTGTTTCCAATAACAACCTCGACTTCCTTATATATGGATGTATGTGAGTTGGGATATATACCGGGTATATGCCGAGACACATACCTAGATATATGGGTTAGACGAGTAATAATAATAAGACTTATTATAATTCCTGTTATAGTTTCCATAGATACCTGATATGTTATGACTCCTACTATACCTGTTATGTCATAATCCTTGTTATGATTCCTGTATTCTTGTTAGACTTGTTACATGATGATTCTAGTTCCTGTTATACCTCCTACATGTTTCTATCGTAATCTACTATGTTTTTCGGACTTTGATTCATTATACTTCCATTACTCGCTGGATCATGTTTCTATTACTGTTCCATCTTACTTATTCATGTCTCGTAGCCACTTGGCTATAGTTGTTTACTATTATATGTCTTGACCCTTTGGATTTGCATATTCAGATTTCGAAGCTTGGATCGTAGTGGAGCCTTCCACTGTAGTTTGAGCTCCTCTAGTGAGCAGGCAGGCTAGCTCTTCTTCCTTCGTGCCGGGCTCTTCTTTTGACTCACGGGATCTTCATCCTACTCGTGAGCATTTTGCGTTTATCTTGTAAATTTCTCTTTTGGACTTGGTTATGATGTAATACACATGTAATGTGTAATACTTTATAATATCCTGTGATGACTTTGTATGTGTATTTCTTGTGTTGGCATATGTATGAATACCACGCTTCGTGTGTACTCTGATTTCTTGTTGTACTTTTATGCTTAGCGTATATATGTGGGGGCAATTCTGACCTACGTATGTACGTCGCAGTGACGTCCCCGTATCCGTGGGACCGGGGCGTCACAATAAGACTTTTGAAGCGCTTATGTAAAAATATGCCATAACACATAAGTCATCACGCCTTACCATCTTAAAACTAGTGGGCAGGTACAAGTCTCTAATAGACAAATTAAGCTTATCTTGGAGAAAATTGTGAATCAAAATTGAAAAGACTGGTCTACCAAATTGGTAGATGCCTTATGGGCATATAGGACTGCCTTTAAAATAATTCTAGAGATGTCCCCTTATATGTTAGTCATTGGAAAGGCTTGCCACCTTTCTGTCAAGTTAGAGCACTAAGCATTATGGGCTATTAAACAACTAAATTTTGATTTAGATAAGGCTGATACGTTTTGAAAATTGTAAATTTCTGAACTTGAGGAGTTGAGGAACGAGGCCTACGAAAATGTGAAGATTATGAAGGATAGGGTTAAGGTTTTTCATGATAAATTTATCATGAAAAAAACTTTTGTCCGTAGACAAATATTGTTACTCTATAATTCTAAGCTTCATCTTCTTCCAGGGAAGTTGAAATCACGATGGATAATGCCATTCATTGTTGGAACTGTGTTTCCATATGGAGCAGTAGAGATATGCGACACTGATAATGGTAATGAATTCAAGGTAAATGATCAACATTTGAAACTGTTTTTGGAATCAGTACCGAAAGGAGACATAGCCATGGGTCTACTTGACCCAATGTATTGGTAACATAACTTGACTTCTTTAGGCACTTTATTCTATGCATGCATGCTTACATTCATACATTGGGGACAATGCATAAGATAGGTGCGAGGGAGGGTCTACTAGGTAACTTCTAACAGTCTAACATGTAACATAATTAACATGATAAAATAATTTAATTTTACTAACAAACTAACATAGGTAGATACTAACAAAAAAAACTGTTTCCCCTTTTAAAAACTTTTTGAAAAAGAAAACAATATTTTGAGTTATTTTTGTAAGTAACTAAGTTAATTTTAAGGAATAAAAAAATCATAATTAGGATTTCTTAATATTTGATCAAAATAAGATTATTTTTTGATTTTTAGGCTTACGAGGAAAAAATGAAAAATTAATTTAGTCCTGATTTTTACCTTGATGAAATATGCATACTTTTTACACTTACACACTTAGGATTCAAAATAAAAACTCTTGTGCCTTAGAAAAAATATATATATGAAAAAATAAAATAAATCTACTTATCGATTAGCGAGGTGCTTTGGCCTAAGAAAGCTTTGGTATTTATGCGAAAGGTAACTAGGTAAGTTTAAAAAAAGGAAAAAAATATAAATACAATATATGTATTAACACATCTAATAATCAATTAGTTAGGTATTAGGGCCTAAAGAAGTCTTGATACTTACACAAAAGAAAATTAGATTAGTTATACATATTAAAAAAAATGCTTAAAGGGCAACGAAGTGGTAATACTTTGAACTTCTTTCAAAAAAAAAGTTGTATATATATTAATATATAAGGCATTAAAGTTGAAGTTGAAGAATACCAAGTCAAAAATTCACGGTCACAAAGGTGCATATGGCTTAGGGTCAGATACTAGACTAGATAAGAAATTCAGTTTTAATCCTAACGTAGATTGATAATAAGTATTGCATCGAGACTAAGTATAGGAATGAATAATTTGGTGATCCTAAGACTTATAGATTACTTGATTTTTACAAAAATACTTCAAATATTTTTCTCTTTCAAAAATGGTTTTTCAGAAATACTAACATTTTATTTTTTCTTTCTTTTATGGATTTTGTGGATGTAATTCACTGAAAACCCTCACGAGACAACACTCGTCCTCTAGAGTAACTTAAAGATTTAACGGCTTGTTGCACATGCTAAGTGCAACCGTGATTCCTATGAAAGTGAGTTAGTTTAGATTAGATTAATTTTTTTCCCTTCTTGTTTCACTCGAGGACGAGTAAAAGATAGGTATCGGGGTATAATTGTTCATCAAAAATGCATATTTTTAGTCACATTTTCATATTTATTTTTTTATAAAACATTACTATTTAATTATTTTATTGTTTAGTGATGTGCAGGCCTCCTTAATTAAAAAGAGAAAAGAAAAGAGCCCAAAAGAAGCCTACAAGTTAAAAGAAAGCCCAAGAGCCCATCAAGCCCAAGCTAATATCCTATCCTAATTCAGAGATAAAGAAGAAAATTAATTCAAATTAAGTTGCTTGATCCCCAAGTCAAAAATAAAAGAGAGAATTTAAGTTTAAATTTGGATTTATAGATGACTTGTTTCTTAAGTTATCTAGAAAATAAGCTTATTTTAAATTTCAGAGTTTGAACAAATATTCTGAGAATAGATCTCCAGATGGATGGACAAGATGAAGCCACACGCTAAAACGCGTACCCAGACTCCCTACCATTGCCACATTTTCTCCTGAAAAGCCGCGAAAACGCGGCTTTTCTGAGGAGTTGGCCGTGGCGGTTTGGGTGGTTGTATTCTACAGGGACTCTATTAGTAAGATCTCATATAAATACCCCTGTAGAGTAACAGAGGAGGGGCATCTTAGAAAATCAAGTTTTAGATTTTCTTTAGATCTTTTTCTTTTCGAATTTTCATTGTATTTTTTTAGTTTTTTTACATTGAAGAAGAAGATTTGTAAAGAGAAGAAGGCTTTTATATTAGATCAGTAGCAATTCAATAAAGCTTCTTATTTTCTTTCATATCTCTTTTTGTTCTTTAATTTATGTTCTTCAATTCTATTTTACTTTCTTTTATGCATCCTTTAAATGCCATGCCTAATTTCACCATGAACAGGAGTAACTAATTTCCCTCATAGCTTGCTAATCTCTCTATCAACTAAGCCTAGTTCTATAAGATGAATTGATTGAACCCTATGCCTATTTAAAACCCTAGGGATAAGTTAATGATTCGTGAAGACTAGTGATGAATTAAGTTAAACCAGTTTTAGGGTTATACTATTTAGTGGTTATTCCTGATTTATACTTAGATACTTGATAGCTTAATGTTAAGTCAAAAATGATTTTTTTATGTTATACTTTGAGACTTTGATAAACTAATATTTAATTTTATCTAGTGTACTTTAATTAGGGTTTGCTTTTTATCTTACTTTGCTTACTTGAATTTGAAGCAACACTTTAGGGTTAATCATTCTAGGTTCAATATAATGTTTATTCTTCATAGACTAGTGTTTGATTGTGGTAGATGATTAGTGGGCTAATCTCTTTTTATTTAAATAAACTCTTTTATAACCATCATCCTTCTTTTCAAGTTTTACATAGAGAAAACGTATCAAAACGCTTCCATCGCATCTCTCCCTGTGGATCGACTCGTTTAGCTCTTGTTACAATGGATTAATTGTGAGAAAAAAAAGAGAAACCTCTTAACCTTGACCTTTTACTTTTTACTCTCTTTTCTTTGTCAACCACTTATAGATTATCAACTTCTCTTTCATTATTGTTAAACTTAAGAATGCATCTCCTCTGCCTTTACCTATTAGCATATCTTTCATCTTCATTGCTAAAACAAATAAATTGTCACATACCTTTAGGATATTCTGATAATCATTTTTGATCAAGGTCGTGTATACTGGTTATCCGATGATCCAAGTGCCTACAACTTTAATATCCAATAGAGAGTCAAAGTTCACTAGGTATTTTTTGGATTACTCTTTTAACGATGATAGGCACTAAGTTAAGTTTTCTACTGCACTTCATTCTGAGTCTGCATTTTAGGTCTAAACATCTAAGTCTGCATCATATTTTATCACACACATGCAAGTTCTACACGCGAAAAATCAGTGATATATTTAAATAAGTAACGCTAACTATAAGTTATGGTCTGATATTAGGAAAGAATTTAAAACTTTTAGTGTTGACAATCTTGTGACGGTTTAGATTCGTCTGCAATGGTTTTTTCATGAAACTGTTAAAGATTTACATGCCCATTGTGCTGACTTTTTAAAATCTTAAAAGTATTTAAATTACAATACTTATGTTATAGATTTAGCATTAGTTTAATTTTTAATATTAAAGATTAAGTCATTTACAAGATCTTGATTATCTATAAACAACCCACTGATTGATGAGCCTTACTCTGAGCCAATTTTTGGGAGTCCTTGACTTCTCTACTTCCAGATATTCATCCTATACAGTAAAGAAAATTGATAACATTTTAGATGATAAATTTATTATGCAGCTTGACTAGTAATCTGAGATGCAAGAAATAAATATACGGCAGTAAGAGAGCAGCTTTGCAGTTGATTTGATGGGATCGAGTTTCTCCCATCTGGAGAGAATTGATGAAAGCATCTTAGCTTTAATTTTCACTGTATTTTCAGTGTACTTGTTTGTATTTCTGTGTTGTATTTTAGTTGTGTGAATAGTGAGATAGTGGGTAGTTTTAAGAGTAGTTGGAACTTGTAGTGTGTAGTTGTAACTGGTATTGCAAACCTGTAATCTATATGTAAACTCATGTACTCTATTTGCAGAACTTAATGAATGAAAAGGAATATTTGAGAACTTCTTGCCTGCTACTCTCCCTATCCCTCTCAGTCTTTTACTCTAAATCCAACCTTCCCTTTCTCTACTCCTCTGTGAAACAACCGAGGGATGGAATGAATGAATGAAAATTGGAATGAAATTCCTTCTTTGTCCCTTCTTCTATATCCTTTCTCTATTCTCTGGATGATGATAATGAATGAAAATTTGAAGAACTTTAATTGTTTGTTGCCTCTTCTTTCTGCCTTTCCCCTCTCTCTGGCTTCTTCCCTCTTTCTACTACCAAACCAATATAATTCTTCCCCTCTCCACCCTTATTATCCTCTCAATCGAGTCCATCCCAACATCCCCAACTCCGTCATTAGTTCTCCACCATCAGTTGTAAGCCCCATCCTCCTATCCACTACCATAGCAAATCAGCAAGGCCGTTCTCCATCCACTACAACAGTAAATCAGTAAATCAACATCAACAACAACAGCACAAGCAGCAGCATAGCAGAAACAACAGCAGTGCAGCACTAGCACACCTCTTGTTGCATTCCTCCAAGTCTCCCACTCGCGTCCGCATTAGTCCTTCTATTTGAACAATACATGATCTATGAAATGCATCAACCACGAGTTCATTAATAGTGAAGCATGAGTTCATTAACAATATAACAACATTCAACAACGACAGCAACAATAGATCTACATCAGTGAGTCTTATTTCAGCAACTGAGTTATTAGCTGATTACAACACTTAATTTATCAATATTATCATTATTATCTGTTGTTAACTATATTGTGAGATGTGTGATTCTGCAAATCCTATGATTACTTAGAACTTACCATTTATTATGAAGGTATTATAATTAAATTTAATTGAGATTAGAAATGTTCAAACCAAGCATGTAATACTTTGTTAAAATCCATCTGTTCGATAATGTTAGTTTTGAATTGCTTTTCTGTCAAAGATCGTTCTATTTGATGAAATATAGTGAGTTTGATTATATCACTGATTTCCTACATGGCACGCACGTACCGTTTCACATCAAATACTTTTTCTCTAAATGTATATATTCAACCATGGTTTCAAATATCGTATTAGTTTTAAGGTACCCGGTATTGTTGTATATTAGTCTACGGACTAATATACTATAATCTAAAATTTAAGTGGAGAATGGATCTTATTCAATTTTTTTCTTTTTTGCTTACTTGAAAAAACAAAGAGGTACACTAGCCTTTTATAGGTGTCAAAGAAAAACCTTACAAGAATACCAATCATCTACTTTAATGTCATAAACAAATGACAATAATGCATATATGACTCATTAACTTCTTCAATTCATGGTGACTTTTCATTTCTCCAAATTGATGATGACTCTTCATTCCTTCTAATTGATGATGATGACTCTTCGTTTCTTTCAATTAATGATGACTCTTCATTTCTCCTAATTGATGATGTCGATTCTTCATTTCTACACCTTATGGCGTCTCTTCTACTTCCAAAATTAATATCATAAAAGACATTTTTATTTGATATTCAAACATGCCCCCTCAAATCAAAATATTTTCATACCGATCATTTCTTTTAGCCTTCTGAAAAGGTTCAATAGACAATGACTTGGTGAAAATATCTGCTACTTGCTCCATAGTATGACAATACTCCAGCTCCACGGTTTTCTGCTTTATGTGACTTCTGAGAAAATGAAACCGTGTATCAATGTGTTTGCTCCTCCAATGATATACTGGGTTCTTTGCAAGATGGATGGCTGATTTGTTGTCCACAAATATTATAGTCGCTTCTTCTTGTGGATGATCCAACTCCTTTAAAATATTTTGCAACCAAATAGCTTCACATACAGTAGATGAAGCTGCCACATACTCTACTTCGCATCAAGATAAGGCTACAACTTCTTGTTTCTTGGAGGTCCAAGAACATACAGTTGACCCAAGATAGAAGACATAACCAGTGGTTCTTTTTCTCTCATCTTGGTCACCTTCCCAGTCGCTATCTGAATAGTCTACTAACTCTGCAGTTTCACTATAAGTATAAAATAGATCAAGATTGAGTGTGCCTTTAATATACCTTAGAATATTCTTTGCAGGTAACCAATGAGACTCCTTCGGTGTCTCCATATAGCGACTCACAAGTCTGACTCCATAGATAATATCGGGCCTTGTGAATGTCAAGTACCTCAAGCTACCAATGAAAAAAAATCTTCATTTCCTTCTCTTGATAGCTTCATTTCTGTGGCTATTGGGGTGTTCACTGGGTTGCAGATGCTCATCTTGAATTTCTCCAAGATCTCCTCCATGTACTTTTTTTGAGATATAAATAACCCATCTTGTTGTTGCTTCACTTCGATACCAAGAAAATAGGACATCAATCCATTGTTGCCTCCTTGAATTTAGCAAGCATCTCGGCGCTACTTCCTGTGTATAACAAGTCATCAATATAAAGACAAATTATTAAAAATTCGCCTTGATTGTTCCTCTTCATATAGATGGCATGCTCATAAGGACATTTGGTGAAGCCATTTTGATGAAGATAACCATCAATTCAGGCATTCCATGCCCGTGGTGCCTGCTTTAAGCCATCAAGACTTTCTTTAGGCGGTATACTTTGTCTTCTTGACCTTTTACCAGAAAACCTTCTGGTTGTTGTACATACACCTCTTATTCAAGAATACTATTGAGAAATACTGACTTGACATATAGATGATATATCTTCCACCTGTGATGAGCTGCAAGTGAAATTAATAGTCTCACCACGTCCAATCGAGCAACTGGTGCACAGACATCTTCATAGTTGGTGCCGTGTTTTTGTTTGTACCCTTTCGCTACAAGCCTCGCCTTGTACCAATCAACTTTACCATATGCTGTGCATTTGATCTTGTACACCTATTTTACACCTATTGTCACATGATTTTGTGAAAGTATTGTCAACTTCCATGTTTCGTTCTTCTGGATGGCATGTATCGCCTCCTTCATTGCTGATCGCCAACAATCTTCTTCATTAGCCTCTTGGAAAGTGAGAGGCTCATGATCAGCATATAAGCAGAAGAGATTAGTCTCTCTATCTTTTTCTACCTACTCATAGATCTTCCCGAGGCTTCTTATTTTGATGGGATCTCGTTGCACGGAGGATTCACTACTACTACCTTCCCCAGAAGATGGAGAACCTCCTGCAGGAGACGGTGTAGCATGTTGAGGAGATGGTGGTGTAGCTGGTGGTAGAGCCTCATGTAGGGCCTCGTCAGGTTCATTCACCACGGGTTGCTCTTTAACAATCTCTTCATTACTCCAACACCTTGCTTTAGCTTCATTGAAGACAACGTCTCTACTAACCACTAGTTTCTTAGTTAGTGGATTGTAGAACTTGTATGCCTTCGATTCCTCGCTATATCTGATGAAAATATATTTTTCACCATGATTGTCAAGCTTCTTTTTTTTGACTTCAGGTACTTGAGCATATGCTACACATCCAAAAATTCATAGGTGTGCGACATTAGGCGTGTAGCCGCTCCATGCCTCTTGAGGAGTCTTGCTCTTCACTTGCTTCATCGGGCACTGGTTGGGCAAGTAAGTTGAATCATGTCACAGCTTCTGCCCAAAACTACTTCGGTAGCCCCTTTTCTTTGTGGATGGTTCTTATCATGTCAAGAATAGTGCGATTCTCTCTTTCTGCGATGCCATTTTACTGTGATGTGTAGGCAGTAGTAAACTTCCTCTTTATGCCTTGCTCCCTGCAATATTCTTGCATTTGAGGTGTACTCACCACCTCCCTCGATCTGATTGGAGAGTTATTAGCTTATGGCCACTTCCTCTTCAACAAGAGCTTTAAAATTCTTGAAGGTAATAAAAGCAATAAATTTTTCTTTAAGAATATACACCCACAACTTTCTATTGAAATCTTCAATGAAGGTAATAAAATATCAATTATCTCCTAAAGGGACGGGATCTAGTAGTCAACAGATGTCAATAAAAACAAGTTACAATGGTACCTCTGCTCTGTACGACTTTCCACTAGGAAAAGGAAGCTGTGCTTGCTTGCCAATTATGCAAACTTCTCAAGTATTACTTGGTGGATCGATTGTTGGTAAACCTCGTACCATACCGGCTATAAATAGTAGCTTCAGGCTGCTGAAGTTTAGATGGCCGAAGTGAAATTGCCACCTCCATGAGTCCTTCTTCTTGAGTCCTTGAAAACACTTCTCAACTTTCGTGTTTAGATGTAATGGAAACATGCAGTTCCTTGTCATCTTAACATAAGCTATAAGACTTCCTTTTACATTTTTCAACCAAAGATGGTTGTTCTCCATATATACTTTATATCCTTTTTTGAATAATTAATCGATGCTGAGAATATTACTTTTCATGTTAGGAATATAATAAACATCGAAAATATACTCGGGCCTACCATTCTTTTGGTAGATTTTGATCTTCCCTTTGGCTTCAACGGGGAGTTTTAAAGAATCTCTCAAGCTTACACTTCCATGAACTCCTTCTGCGAGTTCTATGAAAAGTTCTTTCTTCCCGTGCATGTGGTTGCTAGCACCCGAGTCAAACATCATTCTGAACACTTGAATCATCATGAGCAAGAAGTGAGTAGAGTTATTACCCACATCATTTGTTGCTTCGGCGAGACTGGTTAGATCTTCAGTTTTGTACCAGCAATCTGAGGCATAGTGTCCAAATTTTTGACAGTTGTAGCATTGGATGTTCTTGTTGTTTACACGCTCAGATATAAATCTTTCCCGATTGCTTCGTCCTCGACCTCTAAAGCTTTGGAACTCCACTTGATTTTGAGTGGTTCGTTGTTGGGGACCACATCCCCCTACCTCTACCATGACCACGACCTCTACTATGTGAGTCTCGATCATTTAGAGTCAGCTTTGACCTTAATGCTTGTTCCAAAACTATGAAACCAGTCTTCTTTTGCACGCGTTGCTTATAAACTTAGAGAGTCCCAAAAGCTTCTCTATTGAGATCTCCTCCAAATTCTTAGACTCTTCAATTGTCGCCACCACATGCTCGCACTTCGATGTGAGGGATCGGAGCAATTTCTCCATCACTCAGATGTCCTCCATCTTCTCTCTCCATTTCTCCTCATTTTATTCACAATTAAAAATAATCGTGAATAATAATTGGATATTTTTTCTTCATGTTTTACTTGAGCTATTTTCAGATCGCCCCTCAAAGTTTGGAGGCGAATTCGTTTCACCCGCTCGACTCCTTTGTAGATGGTAGCAAGGATTTCCCATGCTTCCTTGCTTGTCATTGATTCGGTAACTCTCTCGAAGGTGGCTCGTACAACCCTTGATAGAGTAGAAAATGAGCCTTGCTATCCTTCTTTCTTTGATCTCTAAGAGCCTTCTTCTCTTCGGCGGTGTAGGTGGCTTCTATCTCCGGTGTGGGTTCCTTGAACCTATCAAAGATTAGCTCCCAGAATTCTTGAGAATCAAATAGAGTTTTCATCTGAATTGACCAATTCTCATAGTTATTTTTTTAATAACTTGGGAACTTGTGGATTGATGAGATTGTTGGTGGAGGCCATGAGGAGAAGAGGAAATGAAAAAAAATTGAACTAGCTCTGATACCAATTGTTGTATACTAGTCTACGGACTATATACTATAATCTAAAATTTAAGTGGAGAATGGATCTTATTCAACTTTTTTTTCTTACTTGCTTGCTTGAAAAAACAAAGAGGTACACTAGCCTTTTATAGGCGTCAAAGAAAAAACTTATAAGAATACCAACCATCTACTTTAATGTCATAAACAAATGACAATAATGCATATATGACTCTATAACTTCTCCAATTCATGGTGACTTTTCATTTCTCCAAATTGATGATGATTCTTCATTCCTTCTTATTGATGATGATGACTCTTCATTTCTTTCAATTGATGATGACTCTTCATTTCTATACCTTATGGAGTCTTTTCTACTTCTAAAATTAATGTTATAAAGGACATTTTTATTTGATATTCCAACAGATATGGTATTGACCCTATAATATTGGCTCATGTTGGAGCTAATATTGCTGATAATAAGGACCGATATTGATGGTATTAATACTAAAAGTCATCAGCCGATACAAATACTGATGCCAAAATTCTAAACAATGTCCATAATATTTTTACACAAACTTGCAACCTTCTAATGGATGGAAAGCAGGAGTCTCAGCACCCACAACATAACTAATTTATTAGAAAGTGATGTGTATGAAAATGGAAAGACATTCAACTCCAACAGAGCAGAGAGCATCAATATTCACATGTAAAATTTGACAACAAAACTTCCTGCGTTGCATGTTAAAGTTCACATCGTATGGTGGTATCCTCCTAGAACCTGACAAGCTTATTGTTTATGCATTCAAAGCATGTGTACGTAGATGTGGCTGGGAAATTGACTTAGCCCCAAAAAATCCCCAGAAGGAAACTCTACATGAAGTGCGAGGGACTTTTGGTTTGCTTAATAAAACTACATAAAAACTCATTCAAATTCTACGTTGCACGGCGATGGACATGCCTGACACGGACATGACAGTCTAATATATGGAAAATTCTGAAAAGTACATAAAAATTATAAGTATTGTGTCTTACACATGTAGAAGTGTCCATGCAACATAATTCAAATTGCTTATTAGAGTATCTATTGTAAGGCAAAGCATAGAGCCAATAGCCATAACTATCAAGCCTTGGTCCAACTAAATGAGGTCAGCCATTCTTGACAATCATCCAAATTGAGAACATGATATTAAATTAATTCCTCATAAATAAAAATATCGCCTTTAACGGGTCCATGGAATTCCTTCCTGATCAAATTTCTGAGTAAGAGCAATGCCATTTGTAAAAAACTTATTCTCTAAATATGATCCCACCCTTGGATTTCATCCTTTTGCAAGAATTCCTCTTGACACATGGTTTCTACGAGGGTCTTAGTTTGGTAGTCTAAATCGTCGTAAAGAATTTGGCACTGTCGCCACTTCTCTTGCCATTATGAGGACATTGGGCATGGAGGTACTTGAAACATTCAAAGTACCTCCAAAATGGTTCCCTAGGTTATTACTTGAACTACATGATATTCTTCCTAATGAGAGTGATTTCGTGGATGGGGTAGAATTTCTTCAAGAAGATCTTGACAAAATCATCCCACTATGTGAAAGAATCAACCGCTAAACTGTATAACCATTTCTTAGTTAGATCCTTAAGGTAGAAAGGGATGAAACATATGCTAACTACATTGTCTCCTAACTGGGGTATTCTTATCATAAGACATACTTCCTCAAATTCTCTTATAAAAAAGTACGCATCCTCGGACTCTAGACTATGAAACTTTGGGAGAGTGTTGATGAATTGTTTTGAGTTCGAAAGTATTTCCATTGGCTTCTGAAAGCCAAATACGCGATAGAAGGGATGTCCTAATGGGATGAACATATTCTGCAAAGATGTTGGTAGAGCCATAACTGAATCTAATTTTGGTTATGGTTTGAGTGGTGAACTACTTCTAGTTAACCTAGATGTAATTGGGTCTCTAGACCACATTTACATGCACAATATACCACAAACAAGATCACCAATCAAACAAAAATAAAAAGAAAAATCAACCAAGCTTATTCTAAGGTAACTTAGACCTGACGACACCTAACTGTTGATTATCCACGGGAGGTATATTGTAGCAATCTAACCACAAGTTAATCAACCAGGTTAGTGGCAAGATCAGTGAGAGGTATTTGTGCTAAAGCAACGGTCTAATTATTTCAAACCATTATTCTTTGAGGTTTCGCTTCTTAATCTCTAACCTTGACACCGATTTTACTAGAGTCAAATTCTAACAACTTCCTCCTTAAGTCAATCTCCTAATGAGTCCGAGATGTTCCTAGGGCCAACGTCATTCAGATTTTAACTTAGGCTTAGGTTGTGAGCACGTTGGAGATGATTTGTGGGCCAGGGAAAGATAATGACTCCCCACCTTATCTTGTATTTGGTTTTGTCCTTATGATTATTTTATGCAAGTGTGCAAGAATATAGCGGAAGTAACACTCAAAAGCAAGTAAATCAACCAAGAATGTTTTCTAAACTAGATGCAATGCAAACATACGTTTTCTCCAGCGCTCTTCAACAGTAGTTGAAATGAGACGTAATTAGATAAATGCCTAGAAATGTAAGTCTAAAATTTTTTTAACAATTCATGCAACCAGTTACTGTTGAGATTAAAATAGTGTTCATAATCAATCAAATAATAAAACTATAATTGCAGAAACTGTATTTTGCAATGCAGTATGACCCGCAAAAAAGAATTTTTTAGTAGTCTGTTACATTGTCGTGTTTCTGCAGCAAATGCAGAGAAAATGTGACAATCTTTGGAGGTTATGTGCTCCACTTTCTTGAACATAGGGACAAAACAGAAAATAGTATTCTGTAGTAATCAGTTTCTCCAAATGATTTTCTAAACCCTGAGATAAAACACAAAACTTATTAAATCTCAAAAAAATACTGTTCTTTCTCCACAATGACGCTAAAAATTTGATCGGGATTAAATCGAGCAATTCCAAAACACCAAATAGAGTGAAGAAATGAAACCAGAGATCGTGTGTGGTGATTGGATTTAAGATACCGTTGTGCCTAGGGCTAACTGGTCATTTCCACGAGGAGAGATGTGTTGCAAGCGTTTCGATATTTTGGTTGAGAAAACAAGTTTAGATTTTCTTTTTTTTTTAAGAAGAAAGGAAAAAAGAAAAGAATATGGCTGGTTTGGAGTTGGTTTAAAGGGAACAATAAAGAATGTCTTTTTAGAAAAGAGGAATGAAAACTTGAGTGAAGTGAAGTGAATTTGTTTTTATGAAGAGAAGAAATCCGGACTCACTAGTCTTTTACTAGACTCTATATTTTTCTCTTGAAGGTAAGTGTCTCAGTGTGATCATAGGCAAAGGTTCAGTCTTGTAGATTAAAAGCATCCAAGTAAATCAGATAAGATAGATTTTGAAAATTTAACTTCATTTTGAAAAAGAGGTTCTTAAGTTGAATGTTAAACCATCAAGCTAAGTTAGCATGTATGGAATAAAAACTAGTTTAAAAATCAACTTCGAAATATTAGTTTAAAAAACATTTCTCTCATCCTTATGTGCCTTCAAGAACACCTGCAAAATGTAAGGCTTGAGCTAGGCATTCATATGATTCAATTGGGTTATTTTCATTAAAACCAATTAAGAAAAAAAATAGAGATGGCAGATTAGTGAGCCCAGAAAGATTAATTTAGTTACTCATGGTGGAATTTAAATAAAGAGAGTAATAATTAAAAGCTAACATTAATATACCAACAAGATCGAGACGATGAATTTGCAAGAGATGAATTTCCTTGATATCACTTCAGTTACAATTACAACTCTCATTTCCTCTCTTTCACATTTCCGAACTAAGCTAAAAGAAAGAACAATGGAGATTACAACTTCTCAATAACTATCTAACAATAATCCTAAGTTTAAGAGTAAAGCATAAATCCTAAATCTCTTCTGTACGTTTCTCTGCGCTGTGTGGTAGAGTATTTATAGGAGGAGATTAAAAGATAGATGATCGGGGCGGAACTAGCACTCAAAAAAGTGTGTATTATGTAAAATCGATGTAAAAGCTCGAATGTGTGCTAATGTACCCTCGATACTTCCGTTATAGCATTGGCTCAACGGGTCGTATCCACAGGGAAGGGAGGCGATAGAAGCATTAACAGTTTCTATTCACGTTGTATGTTAACAATTCTTCTTTGTTAAAAGAATGAAAAAGAAAAGAAAATGAAATCTAGAATGTGGTAGGTGAGGAGAGTCATGAAAACGGCGAAGAAAACAAGAGTGAAGCGTGGTTTGGAAAACAAAATAGAAAATAGAATGGAACAAGGATGAACTAAGAAGGCGGTGAAAACATCGATAGAAAAATAAGAAAAGAATTTGGAAAATGATTTCTAAAATAAGAGAAAAGAAAACTCATGGCTACTAACTACTAAATGCTCCACTAACCATGCTAACCTCTTCATGATAGTTGCCTCACATTTTGATCCTCGGCCATCATTAATCCTTGGCTTCAAGAGACGATACAAAGCATGGCACATGGATGGTTCATCACATTCAAACATGCATCAAGATCAAGCTAACACTCATTACACTACTAAAAAGAAAGCATGAAAATAAAAGAGAGTTAGCTTAGTTAGCAAGTTAGCAAGTTAGCAAGTTAGATGTTAGAACCCATCATCATTGGCCATCAATGGCTCTTGCAAGAACAAGGCCTTAATAGAGGCTACCCGATTCATGTGGATTATCAAGTAAGTGGTTAGATGGTTAGTGGTTAGTAGTTAGATTGCCATGAGGAAAAGAAAAGTTAGCGAAATCATGTAGAAGGTGAAGGAGATTACAATGGAAGAGAAAGGAGGCACCTTTACATAAACTGTCACTATCTATTACATCAATCCCTCACTATCTCTCTCTCTATGAATCACTCAACCCTACTACAATGATCTAAAAAGAAAAGAAAATACAAGAAATGAAGAACACTCACCTACACTACTCCTAAAATCTGCACCTACTCCTAAAAACGAAGACTGCCCTCAGTTTGGGCCTCTGCAGGTCTATTTATAGGCCAAAGATCCTTCCAGAAGATGAGACGGGGCCACGCGTCGAAAATCGACGCGTGGCTCCACTCCTTTGCCGCGGAAACACGGCTATGCCGCGTTTCTGCGGCAATAGCAGGGAGACAGGTCCCTGTATTTTGTCAGTTTGTTCCTCTGGCTGCGAGAATTGTCAGGGTATATCCCGTTTCTGGTATTTGCACCCGAATATTCGTCTGACAAGCGCAGGAGTCTAGGTTCAATGCATCTTCTAGAGAATCCTTTGCTTGGCCTCCAAGTAATGCGGGATTAATTACCCTTAATTGGGTCTAATTAAGCTCTTATTCCATCTTTGCCCTTGGACTTTGGATCTACCTGCAATAAAGACCAAAACACGGTTTAGATCGACAATTTATTCATAAAGCGGTGAGAGAATGCGACATAATAATGCAGAATTGTAAACTAATCACACCCCCACACTTATTCTTTTGCTCATCCCGAGCAAAACAAGAAAAGAAAAACTATACTACAAGAGTTATTACACCACTTTCGCAGGTGACACGATTGCACTGAGCGTGTGCAACAAGCCGTTAAACCTCTAGGTTACCCTAGAGGAGGAGTGTTGTCTCCTGAGGGTTTTCAGCGGATTGCACCCACAAAATCCATAAAGAAAGAAAACAAATATTAGTATTTTGAAAACACATTTTGAAAGAGAGACATGTTTTCGAACTATTTTTGTAAAAATATAAGTGATCTAAGGTCATAAGTCCACCACAAATCAATCTTCCTTAAACTTAGTCTCTATGCAAGATCTTGTCTTCAATTAAGGTAAGAATTCAAAATTGGATTGAATATTTTTTCTCTCATAAAAACCTAGATAATATGCACTTTGTGATAGTGAAGATTTTTGGGATTTCAACTCTAACCATCAAGCCATTTATTTATATATATATATTTCTTTTTCTTCCCTTAGTTTTCTTAGGCTTTCTAGTTCACCCATGTAGCGAGCCTATAACCGATGACTCCCAAATCAGATGGTCCTAGGGCACCAGATGAGAAAACATCCCTCGGGTTTAAGGACTCAAGTAAACAAGGCCACAAAACTCAGGGGGATTATTTGATTCTTTTGACCACCGTTAGGCGTGAATAATCATGCTTCTTGAGGCATAATTATCCAGCTTAATAAGTGATGTTTTATTCACACACATATTTTTTTCTTATTATTTGCTTTATGGCATTTTAGGTCTTTGTTTCTATCCCAGAAATTGTGTAAGCGTGAAATGCATACTATCTAAGGCAAAATATTCAAGATAAAATTATCTCCCCAATTTATCTTACTTAGCCTATAATTTTAAACAAGATCCATTATTTCAACTAGGTTTAAGATGTCATAATTAAGGCTTCCTTAATTTCTAAGATCATCTTAATTTTCTTAAAATAGATTAAAACTTTGTCTCTTATTTCAAAAAGTTTTTAAAGAAAGAGAAAATTCCTATACAAAAGGGAAGATTTCTAAAAGTATCCTAAAAGAAGTGTAAAAGAAAGAAAATCTAAAAACTCTATGTTAGTAAACCCTCCCCCACAATTATCTCATGCATTGTCCTCAATGCATCGTGATATATGTATGCATGAAACAAATAGAGAGGGAAGGAAAAATCACCTCAAGGTGGTGGTTCCGGTGGCGGTCGGATTGGTCCACGAAAGGTGGCCCAATTATTCTTGCGTGGAGTCCGGAGGAACCCACTAGAGACTTCCATGATACAACCCACTAAAAAGATGTATGCATGCATAATTTTTATTAACAGTTTTACCCCATCTAATTTCCAAATTTTCAAAATAATTTCAGAGTCAAATTTATCAACAACCTTGTCCCAGAATGGAATGATTGATTTGGACTCAGGAAGCACATGAACTAACATCGACTCAAAAAAAGACTTAAATCAAGTAAAGGTTCAGGAGTCGAGATAAGTTCAAAAAGTGGGTCCAAATCAAGAAGTTGAAACTCAAGTCCACAATCATTTCCCATGATGGAATGTGACTTTCTAAGGTTGGTGATTCAAGTTCAGGAATGACAGGGATGGGAATCAAAACTGACTCTAGAATGTTACTCAAATTGGGTAATATAACAGGAGTCAATAATGATTTAAGAATTTGAACTGAATCACAAATTTGAGGGTCAAAGTCACATTCCTTATTGAGTTCAATTCCACAAAAATGAGAACTTGCCAATTTATCAATGGGACTTTCAAAAGTATGAAATTGGTCAAGTTCAATATGATCATCATAAGATATTGGTGATTCAATTTCACAATGAATTGGTACAGGATCCAATACTGACTCGGGAAAAGGATTGCAATCAGGTGAAGATACTGGAGTCATAATTGAATCAGGAAGTAGAATTGAATCACTAATTTGAGGTTCATGATCATATCCATGCTCAAGTTCAATTTCAGGAAAAGGATAACTTGCCAAAATGTCAATAGGATTTGAAGTTTGGACAAGTTCAGGTGGGTGTGCTGAAATTGAATCTTTATTTCTAAAATGACAAGAGTCTTGAGTCATATCAATAGAGTTTGGCATAGCTGAATTGGTCAAAAGTTGATAAGATAGAGTTTCCTCATTCCTATAAATGTTAACCAATTGACTCAATTGTTCTTCCACCCTATTGACAGACTCAGCATGTGATTTTTGATATTGTAACAGAGACTCCTGCAAGATTTCTATACTCTTTTCTAGACTTGATGTATCTCCAAGTGGTTGCTCTAGAATGGGAGTATAAGAATCTTGGTTTTGGAAATTTTGTGAAGAATGTGAGTCAAAAATGTGTTGAGATTGAAACTTGAACTCACACAAGAATTCTTTACTCGTTTCCAGGACAGATGGTTGTTCATTATGAGGAGATGGAACTGAGTAAGACTCTTGAATATGTTTTAAAGAAGCCAATATTTCTTGAAATTGTTGCTCATTCTCTTGTATATTGGCTTCTACCCTCTTTTGGAACTCAGATTTTTCTTCAATGGGAGGTCCAGAAAAAGGAGTATAGGAAGAGAAATCGGGGAATAAATATTGTGGACAAGGTAAATATGGTGGACAAGGAGGTTGAAAATTTGACTCGGGGGACGTGAATCCCCGTTGACTCTGTGACGGTTATAGTCATAAGAATATGGGTATGGGTTGTATTGGTTCAGATAAGGCCAACCCGGTGTATTTGGTTGGTGCATATTGTAAAACGCCGGGTTGGAATTATCCGAATCAAATGGGGTTGGTGTGAAATATGGATTCATATTCGGATTGAAAGAATTGTTATTATTGAATGCCATTTCACAAACAATCACAAACAAAAAGGAAAAATCAAACAACAAACAAAAAGAAAAGAAAGAATCAAAACCAAGCCTATAGTAGGGTTGACCTAGACCTAGATGTCCCTAGGGGCCAACGTCTATTCAAATTTTATTAGGGCTTGGGTTGTGTGAGTGGGGAGATGATTTTTGGGCTAAGGAAGGGTGATGAAATCCCCACCTTATCTTGTTTGGAGTTTGCCCTTAAGTTCAATTCGTGCAAGTGTGCAATATAGACAAGAATGTAACACAAAGCGATAAATAACCCACGTGTTTGTCCTATGCTATATGCAATGCCATATGTACATCTCCATCCAAATCACAACAATCAAAACAAAATACAGAATATTGGAATTGAATTGACAAGTGCCTAAATGCAAATGTCTAAACCGTTTTAAAAGCGTCCAAATTCCGTATTTTAGTTCTTTATTTTATTATGGTGTGTAGGCAATCAAAGCAAGAAAGATAGCAGTAAAAATCCACTAGCTATTATAATTCACACATCCCAGAACAACACGATATACAATTTTCACAAAACTGGTGCGTTTGCGCGGCAAATGTCGCGGTTGCGCGGCTTTGTTTCAGAATCTGGAGCCCTGCTTTCTAGAGCAGGGAGATGCAAAGCTAGGGTTTATTCTGCAATGTTAAGCACCTGTAAATATTGCCCTGCACACCAAAACAGAAAAGATAATGTTAACAAAAACGTGAAATCAAAACCATTCCCTTCCCCGGCAACGGCGCCAGAAATTTTGATCGGGGCGGAACTAGCACTCAAAAAAGTGTGTATTATGTAAAATCGATGTAAAAGCTTGAATGTGTGCTAATGTACCCTCGATACTTCCGTTATAGCATTGGCTCAACGGGTCGTATCCACAGGGAAGGGAGGCGATAGAAGCATTAACAGTTTCTATTCACGTTGTATGTGAACAATTCTTCTTTGTTAAAAGAATGAAAAAGAAAAAAAATGAAATCTAGAATGTGGTAGGTGAGGAGAGTCATGAAAACGGCGAAGAAAACAAGAGTGAAGCGTGGTTTGGAAAACAAAATAGAAAATAGAATGGAACAAGGATGAACTAAGAAGGCGGTGAAAACATCGATAGAAAAATGAGAAAAGAATTTGGAAAATGATTTCTAAAATAAGAGAAAAGAAAACTCATGGCTACTAACTACTAAATGCTCCACTAACCATGCTAACCTCTTCATGATAGTTGCCTCACATTTTGATCCTCGGCCATCATTAATCCTTGGCTTCAAGAGACGATACAAAGCATGGCACATGGATGGTTCATCACATTCAAACATGCATCAAGATCAAGCTAACACTCATTACACTACTAAAAAGAAAGCATGAAAATAAAAGAGAGTTAGCTTAGTTAGCAAGTTAGCAAGTTAGCAAGTTAGATGTTAGAACCCATCATCATTGGCCATCAATGGCTCTTGCAAGAACAAGGCCTTAATAGAGGCTACCCGATTCATGTGGATTATCAAGTAAGTGGTTAGATGGTTAGTGGTTAATAGTTAGATTGCCATGAGGAAAAGAAAAGTTAGCAAGAAATCATGTAGAAGGTGAAGGAGATTACAATGGAAGAGAAAGGAGGCACCTTTACATAGACTGTCACTATCTATTACATCAATCCCTCACTATCTCTCTCTCTATGAATCACTCAACCCTACTACAATGATCTAAATAGAAAAAAAATACAAGAAATGAAGAACACTCACCTACACTACTCCTAAAATCTGCACCTACTCCTAAAAACGAAGACTGCCCTCGGTTTGGGCCTCTGCAGGTCTATTTATAGGCCAAAGATCCTTCCAGAAGACGAGACGGGGCCACGCGTCGAAAATCGACGCGTGGCTCCACTCCTTTGCCGCGGAAACACGGCTATTGCCGATTTTCCGCGGCAATAGCAGGGAGACAGGTCCCTGTATTTCGTCAATTTGTTCCTCTGGCTGCGAGAATTGTCAGGGTATATCCCGTTTCTGGTATTGGCACCCGAATATTCGTCTGACAAGCGCAGGAGTCTAGGTTCAATGCATCTTCTAGAGAATCCTTTGCTTGGCCTCCAAGTAATGCGGGATTAATTACCCTTAATTGGGTCTAATTAAGCTCTTATTCCATCTTTGCCCTTGGACTTTGGATCTACCTGCAATAAAGACCAAAACACGGTTTAGATCGACAATTTATTCATAAAGCGGTGAGAGAATGCGACATAATAATGTAGAATTGTATACTAATCAATAGACCATGGTTGAAGATAAGAGATAAGATACTGGCCCAATGGCCTTAACAGAGCCGCAAAAGTGCGGCTTTGGCCGCGTTTCCGTAGGCAGGATCTGGCCGTTGGGCCAGATCTTGTGTGGCGTGGATCGTCTCATTATGTTTCCTCCGTTTCTTCACATAAGATTTCTTCTTAACCTTTAGATTTCAAGTAAATCTTCGTTGATAGCTTTAGATAGATAATCTTATCACTTATTAATCCAGATTAATTAGGATAATTTGATCCATTTCTCTTTATTCTTCATTAATTAAACTTGCACACCACTAGACATTAAAACCGTTTAATAGCAGAGTTTTAAAAAATAATAACTATGAAAATATGACATGAAATATGCTTTCTCTTGCTCTCACTCACCAAATTTCTTTAAAAATTGTAGAAGTTTTTGGAGTTTTTTTGTTGTTCTGCAAGTTCATATTTGTAAGTTTTTTCAGTTAATAAAAGTCTTTATTTAGTTGATCAATTTTTGTTCTTCTTTCATAAATTCATTTCCTATGTTGGTCTTGGTCTAGTTATGAGTAGCAAAATCTTAGAAAGTATCTAGGTTAGATGAAACTAGATTAAGTAACTTGTTAACTCATCTATATCCCTATATTTTGTGCTTCAATGAAAATAAACATAAGATAATTTTAGGTTTAAAATAAGATAATTTTTAGATATTCAAGACTTTGATAGATTATATATTGTTAAAATAGTAATCTACATTTACGATTGAAAATTTAGGGTCATCATGTTTAGATCTAATTAATTTTAATTTACATTTTTATATAGTTGTTGTGAATTTAATCTAAATTCATAGGCTATTACATAATCATGTATAACTTATGCTTTAAAAAAATAAATTGATAATTATAATGGTGGTTGTTGGAGAGATCTACTAATCTAGTGGATTCAAAGCTAGATGTTTGTTCTTTTTCAAATTGTTAGAAATATCTATAAAACAACAAACATCCTTCTCTTTATTTCTCAATTCACCAAGATAGGATCATTAAACTAGAGGTTAGCACCTTTCTTGAGGATTCGACCGATAATGTACCAAGGTCGGAAGATCTTTCATAGATTATGCGAGAACCTCTTTTCTAAATCTTGGCCCACTGGGTGTAGATACCACTGAGAAGTCTGCCGCCCCTTCCCCCCAAGAGGAAGAGGCGCCAGGGGGCGCAGGCACCACAACAGCCACCTCGTCGCCGGTCCGGCGATCCTGCCAAGTGTTTCTCTATCCCAAGCATACTGTGAGAGCCCGACCACCATCACCCACTCCTCCGACCGAAAGCGATGACGGGATGATAACTCGTCGTCAGTCCGTCTCGTGATCTTGATACCAAACAACTCACTTTTGCAGCGGATGACAGACATATTGAAGAGGGTTATGACCCGAACCTGCAAATTGTGGATTGGATTTAGGTCAACTAATCGAGTTAGGTCATAGTTACCACCCCTATCATATGGAAAGCTCCTCACCAAAAGATCTTATAGTGAGATGATATTTTTCTGCTAATAGGTCCCATATGTATTGCTCTTATGCAAAAAAGTGTGTGGATCGTAACTGCAAAGGTAAAATATTTCTCACAGATGAAAAGTACAACAATAATATTTATTTCATATGATTAATTTAACACTCAAAGGACTCAACAGCTTCATCACTTATGAGATCCATAATCAGCCATTAAAAATATCCATCTTAGAAACAATTACAAGTAATCATATTATCTCCAATCATACCACCAACAACCATGTAATTCTGCAGCAACACCATTTCTGGGAAAGATTTAGAGTAAAATGAAAGCATTTAACATATCATATGATCATTGATCAAAATCTTTTTATGGACTAGATCTCCTTTATATGAAAAGAAAAAAAAATAATGATAAGGGCCATAGATGGCAAGTAAACATTTCTTTGATATGCACAATAAAACACTGAATCTTTAAATTTTGACAGTATTAAAGGATTAATTGACTGAATTTTTATGGGTTTTCTACGAAAATATGTTGGGTGAACCTAGCACAAGTTTCTCTCACACAGAATATGCACTCTGAAGAACTTATGTAAACAAATCAACCTGTAATATACAAATTTTTTTTTTAGGGAACCCGTGATATACTAATATATGCATCCTTTTATACTTTAAATAGTACATGAAACTTGGCCACTATATTTTCTGAGGAATTAAATCATGTATATTTAAACTCTCTCCCTATATAAAACCCTGATTTTAGAGACTGCATGCAGTAAATTCCCATCCCTTTTCTCAAACTTCTCATTTGATAACATGGTGATTTCTCCTCTACATTGCATCTGTTTTGTGCTCTTTCTGTTTCTTCTTCTTTTGCAGTTTTTATATAAACTACTTGAGTTTTTTTATTCAAATTTTTTTTTTTTGAAAATATCATGTAGGAGTCTGCATCTGTGGTTGTTGGGTTATGGCTTGCAGCACTGGTTAGTTTGGTCGCTGCCCGCACTCCTATCTACAACGTTGTCGACTATGGCGCTGCTGGAAATGGTTTGCGAGATGATAAACAGGTAAGATCATAACCAAAGCTTTGACAATGGATGTAACTTTCTTTAACACAAAATTTTATCCCCTCCATTTTTCTAATTTTTTTTTGTTGATCTCATGGATACTCAATCTCTTAGAGCATGTGCCTGACCTTCGGTTTGGTATTCACACATAGTTAAGTTGAAAGTAATTGAGACATCACACCGACTCCTTTTCACATGTATCAGTGCTGTCGTCACTGTGTCACAACGGCCTATCTATGATTCTAATTTTGAGTCATTATTAGTTGTGATTTTCCTTATTTTTTTGAACGATTGTTTAGTCCATGTGTCGTAGTTGTCCCTAGTTTTCGTTTGAGTCCATTTGGACTCCGTTTGAGTCAGTATTTGGATTCATGATAGAGTCTAGTTTGTTATGTCTTACTTTAAACTTGTATGAATTTTTTTTGTTTCTATTCTTTACTCCTACATCGAGTATGATGCAAAACTTCTATTTATAGGAGTCTATTTAAAGAGACTCAATATAATGAATAATGTAATGAATGATTGATTAAAATTTTTGCTATTCGTATTGATTTGATTTCATTTTGATTAAGTCAATTGGTTGTGAATTCAAGAACCGGATTGTGATCCGAGTTCATATCTTCATTTTAAATTTTGAGTTTTGATCTCACATCAAATTGATATCAGAGTTAAATTCTTAAATCTTCCTTTCCCTTCCATAAAATTTCCAAACCATAGTTTTACAAATTTTCCTAATTTTTTTCTCTTCTCTTTAGCTTAAACAAAAAAAAAAAAAAAAAAAAACTAGCCTTCTCCTCTACAAAATCCTAAGTTCATCTCTCTTTCTTTTTCTTCTCTAGTTTCAAAAAAAAATTAAAAAAAAGAAAGGGAAAAAAAAATAAAAAAGTGTAAAAAAAAAAATCCTCCGAAATTCACGGGGGCTCTATTCATTTTCTTCACCACCAAGAGCTTCGTCCTCGACGAGGCCTTAGCCCGCCGCCACCGCCCGCAGTACCCATCATCATCGACCTCATCACCCACTTGCAACATCACCATTGTCGTCAAATCCCTTAACCAGTAGTCGATGACAACTCAGATCCGACCCCAGTTCTGACGTCGACGAGTTCTGCCACCAACGTCGAGCCCGTACAACCATCCCCAACATCGCTGCCACTTCTTCGTCATCTCTTTCGTCACTGCCGCTACCGAGTCCTTGCTATTAACACTGCAACCTCCTCTCCTCCTCATCGTCCCCAAACTTGTTGGAGTCATTACCGAAGAGCTACAGTTGACGCTGATGCAAATCCCGCCGTAGATCCAAACCCTAGCTACTGATCAAATCGAGAGAGCAGAGATCTTATCGGTATGTCGGTGAAACTTACAACATACTTCAGTAAACCTGATAACTGTGAACGAGTTGCAACCCGCAACTTAAGTTGTGAGTCAATTTGGGTTAGATCCCTTTAACCCAACCTAAACCCGACCCGTTCCCTTTTTGTCAGCCAAGCCCGGTTCATTTGAACCCGACTGGTCCAACCGAGTCAGACCAGGTTTGATCCAGACTGAGCCCGTATCGAGTTAGAGTCGATTTGGGCAACTAGCTCGACTCAGTACGAGTCAAATTGCTGGGCCAGCCCAGAATCAGACCAACAACCGTATTTAAGCTGTTTCGAACCTGTTTTGAGCCGTTTTTGAGATATTCCTAATCATAACAATTCTAATTCTTTTCCAGTAGTATTAGAAATTTGTTTGCACTCAGATCGGTCTATCTTTTGTGTTATCAGTATTATTGTTGTTTTACTAAAACTTGCGAGCATGTGAATCTACTGACATTTATTTGCTATATCTGGATATTTAATTAGAACTATTTCTGATTCTAGGCGGGAGATTAATTTATCTTGAAAATATTTTAGAATGACCCGCATTATGTGCATCATTTCTATTATTTGATCACCGTTAAATGAAATCCTTACTGCTTAAATTTTCATCAAGTTGTGAGATAATCTAGTGGGTGTTAGTGACTTGAACTACTTGATGGTTTCTTAATTTCACGTGCATTTCAAATTTGATCATTGTTAAGTGATATGTTTATTTTTTCATTCTTATTAATCTACATTTAATTTGTCATTTAGAAACATCTTTTTGCATGCCCACCTATAGTGAAACCCAATACCACCATCAAGACTCAATTCCTGAGATGCATCCCAATGTTGCTGCAATACAAGAGGCGCTCAAAGACTTGATTGCTTGATTTGACAAGATAGATCAAGAGTTGAAGACCACTAGCTGGCGTGTAGAATGAATAGAACATAGGACTACCGAGGATGCTAGTGACAATGAATCTCGGCATGAAAATAACACGCCTAGACATGCAGTTCAACCCGACAATGATGAAACAAACTTGAAGCACGCTAGTGGCACCCACCTTTGATGGCCAATTGGATCCCCAAGTTTTTCTCAAATGGACCATTGACATGGACCATTATTTTAATTGGCATAATATGTCCAATGAGAGAAGAATTTGATTTGCTAAAATGAAATTGATTAGTCAGGCTAGAAAATATTCAACTAATGTTAAGAAGCGGATGAAACTCAGAAATGAAGAGCCCATTCAGACTTGGGATGAGATGAAAATGAAGCTCCAAGAAAAGTATTTGCCTGTGTCATACAAACATCGCCTGCTTGACCAATGACAGTGTTTGACTCAAGGCAACGGACAAGTGTCAACATCAAAAAGTTTGATCAATTTTTAGTGAGATGTGGTGAGAATGAATCTAATGCCATAGTTTTGTCTAGATTTCATTCAGGTGTTAAGAAAGATCTTAGGCGTGAGCTATTTGCAAGAGAGGTCTCTACACTAGAACAAGTTTAGCTTGTCCAGAATTTAAATCGCCGAGTTTCTTTGTTCGCTAGACTCATAGATTATAAGGATAAAGTCAACATGACCACTGCTTTTAAATCCCAATCCAATCAGTCCCAGTCTTAGTTCCATTTCAGATTTAATGGCTCCATTTCAAGGCGCGATGATAAAGGAAAAGGAATTGTCAGTGAATCATCTAGATCCATTCAGCAGACTTGATGTTTCAAGTGATAATAGCCAGGATGATTTGGAGGAGGTCATTCATGACCCTGAAGGAGATGATGTCTGGGAAGATGAATTTGCTGCTAATACCACCTTAGGATGTCTTCAGAGTAAGCACACACCTGTAATTGATGATGTTGATAGAATTACCACCATCTTAGTGTTGTGAGGCGTGTCTTAATTCAACCCAAGGAGAGTGACGACTGGTGTAGATCTTTAATTTTTCAAACTCTCATTAAAATTGATGATAAGAATTATCGAGTTATAATTGATAGTGAGAGTCGCGTCAACATCGTCGCTTCAGGCATGATGACTAGACTTGGACTAAGGGCCTGTTGTTTCGCCGCAAAACGTTGCAAATCGTAAGTCGCAAAATGAGAATGGAAAAAGTGAACTGTAACAGAGAAAATATATTGTGTTTTACAGTGTTTGGTTGGTAAAGTGAAATTGTAAATGAAAAAGTATATTGCGTTTTACGGTGTTTGGTTGGTAAAGTGAAAGTGTGAATGAGAAAATATATGTGTTTTACAGTGTTTGGTTGGTAACTTAAAAGTGTAAGTGAAAAAGTTAGCCACAAAATTAACTGTAGCAGTGATTTAAATATTATAAATACTATTAAATTAAATATACTATTGAAAATTAAATTGCACTAATAAATTTGAGATAAAATATTAATAATTTTAATATTTTATTATAACAATAATATTAATAAAATATGACTAAAATATTAACTAAATAAATAATTATAAAATTTTAAGAAAATATAAAGAACATTAATAAAATTTTAAGGATACTAATAAAACATAAATATTAAAAAATCTTAAGAAAAATAATAAAATATAGTTATAATATTACAATATTATAAAATACTTAAGATTATTATAATATTAAATTTTATTATAATAATATTGTAATATTATAAAAATATAAAATAAACAAAGTAAAATATAATTATAAATTTAATAATAAAATATTATTATGATATTATTATAATGAATTATTACAATATTAACATAATAAAATATTAATATAATTTTAAGTATATTATAATTTTAATAAAGTAATTATTTATATTAAGAAATAAATAAATTAAATATATAATAATTTTATATTAAAGCATATTATTGTTATATTAATAAAATATTAAATCTAAATAAAATATTAAGAAAATTGGTGTAAATATTAATAAAATAATAAAGTATTAAATAACAATATTAAATAAAAATATTAAATTAAAATAATTAAATATTAAATATTAAAACAATATTAAAAATAATAAAATAATAAAAAATACAAATATAAAATAATTAGATAAGAAATTAAACACTATTAAAAATATTAAAAATATTAAATATTTAATAATATTAAATTATATATTGATTATCAAGTAACTGTTTTGAGACTGCAAGTGTACTACACGTGGAATTTACATGGCCACAAAGTTAACTGTAGCAATTGCAAGTGAGAAAATGTGAGTGTAAAAGTGAGATTTACATGACCACAAATTTAACTGTAACAACTGCAAGTGAGAAATGAGAGTTGTATTTTGCAAGTTGTTTTGCAGCGAAACAAACAGCGAAAAATGAAAAAGAGGATTCACGACTTACGATTTTGCGGCCTTTTGTGGGGAAACAAACAGACCCAATACTGTTTCCCACCCTTAACAATATAAAATGTCTTGGGTGAACTTTGCATCCACTGATGTGAAAGAAATGTATATTATTCCGATTCAGTTTGCCACATATTCAAGATTTGGTGTGATGTAGTTACAATGGATGTGGGCCATACTATTTTAGGCAAACTATGGCTGCATGACCTCGATATTACAGTCTTAGGGTGTTCAAACTCTTGTTTGTTTGTCCATAATGGGAAGAAGGTTATGCTAGCTCCTATATGGCCTACTCCTCTACCGAAAACTAAATGGACTGATGCATTAAGCAACAAGAAAGCCCTAAGTCTGATCAGTGCGAAGGCTCTTGACAAGAAAATTGCTGAAGGGTCAATGATTGTTGTCCTTATTGTTAGGAAAATTATTGATGACTTCTAAGAGCAAATTCCTCCCACAACAGTTTCAATATTAAAGGAATTTGCTTTGCTAATGTTTTTCTAGAGAAAATCAACCTACCTCTGACGTGTGATATCCAACATGCTATAGATTTTGTACAGAGAGCTACTCTCCCCACCTTGCCTCACTATAGAATGAATCCGGCCGAGCATGTCGAACTCAAGAGGCATATTGATGAACTGCTGAGTAAGGGGTACATTAAAGAAAGTATGAGTCTGTGCGTTGTGCCGATATTATTAACCCAAAGAAAGATAGTTCTTGGAGAATGTGCATTGATAGTTGCGCCATCAACATGATTACCGTTAAATATTAGTTCCCCATTCTCATACAGGATGACATGTTGGACATGATGTCTGGAGGAACCATCTTCTCGAAGATTGATTTGAAGAGTGGTTACCATCAAATTCTGATTCTTCCAGAGGATGAGTAGAAGACTACTTTTAAGACTAAAGATGGTCTATATGAGTAGATGGTTATGCCTTTTGGCTTGATAAATGCTCCCAATACTTTCATGCATGTGATGAATCAGGTATTTTGACCCTTAAGAAAGGATAAATTATATGCAAACTCAAAGAAGTATATCTTCTCGACTGATCGAGTTAAATTCTTAGGATTTGTTGTGCCTTCTCAGGGGGTTTCTGGAGATCCTCGAAAATTCAAGCGATTGTAGAATAGCCCGAGCCTCGAAATATTCAATATTTAAGAAGTTTTCTTAGACATGCAACCTTCTATAGATAATTCAAAAGGGGTTCAACACTATCATGACTCTAATTACAGATTGCATGAAGAAAGAGGAATTTCACTAGCCTGTAGTCGCTGCCAAGGCGTTTAAAGAAGTTAAGTAAAGGATAACCAAAGTACTTATCATGAGACTTTTTGATTTCTCCAAGGTTTTCAAGGTCATGTGTGATGCCTCGGGCATTGGCATAAGCGGAGTATTAAGTTAAGAAAAGCACCCCATCGCCTTCTTTAGCGAAAAACTTAGCGGTGCTAGACTTATTACTCTACTTTTTATGACAGAATTCTATTTGGTTGTGCAATCTTTGCGCCATTAACGATATTATCTTTTGCCGCAAGAATTTATCTTTTATTCGGATCACGAGCCATTTGATACCTTAATTCTCAAAAGAAGCTCAGTGCTAGGCATGGCTGATGGGTTGAATTTTTACAAAATTACACTTATACCCTTAAACATATGTCTGGAGGTGAGAATAAGGTAACTGATAAACTCAGTCGTCGAGCTTGCCTTCTTAAACAAATGAGTATTGAAGTAGTGGGCCTTGAGAGAATCAAAGAAGAGTATGAGTCATATTCCGACTTTGCAAAAATTGTTGTTGTGTTAAAAGAAGAGGTGACTTCTGAGATAGATGGCTTCCTACTTCAGGATGGCCATTTATTTCAATTTCGTAAGTTATGCATTCCCCATGCTTCCTTGAGAGATTTTTCTTGTTTGAAAGTGCGTACTGGAGGTCTTGCTAGCCATTTTGGCTGAGATAAGACCATAGAGGCTGTGGAGACTTTATTTTATTCGCCAAGTCTTAAGAGATGGCAAGGCTAATAAAGCAATATCACACATTTCAATTGACTAGGCAACACAAGCAAATACAAGCCTATACATATGCCTCTACCTGTACCAGATCGTCCTTGGCAGGACGTGGGTATGGATTTCGTGCTTAGACGTCCTAAAACTGTCAGAAAACACGATTCTATATTTGTTGTTGTGGACATTTTTCGAAGATGGCTCATTTCTTACCATGCAGCAAAGCATCTGAAGGCTCCAAGATTACTCAGATTTACTTTAATAGGGTTGTTAAATTGCATGATTTTTCCAAAATTATTGTGTCAGATTGGGACATAAAATTCATGAATTATTTTTAGAAGACCCTATGGCATAAAATGGGGATTAACCTCAAATTTTCTACTCCTTTTCATCCACAAACTGACGACCAAACAGAGGTAGTTAATAGGAGTCTAGGAAATTTTTTATGACGCTTGGTTGGAAAATTTGAGGAATTGGGATCTGATTTACCAATTGCAGACTTTGTATATTATACTTCAGTAAATAGATCAACATAAATGAATTCATTTGAGGTTGTGGATGATACAAACTTAAAAAAACCTATAGATCTTATCCCTATGATGCAGAATCCTAGAGTATCCGAATCTGCACTCGCATCGCATATCATGATTTGCGTAAAGAAATCGGTAAGAAAGTTGAGGAAAGTAATGTTAAATATAAATCCCATGATGTTTTCACCGAAGGCATCTTGATTTTAATGAGGGTGATTATGTAATAATCTGGATTCAACTGGAACGGTTTCAACTAGAAACAAATTGAATGCTCGTAGCGTTGACCCTTATAAAATTCTCAAAAAAATTAATCCAATTGCCTATGTAATTGAATTACCTTCAGATTTCGGAATTAATTCAATATTTAATATCTCAGACTTAGTAGTTTAAAGGTCCTTTTTTAACCCTGATAATCTACTTGTGGATCTTGATGAGCCAACCCCCGAGCTTTTATTTGAGAGACCCCACTTGTCATCACTATCTATTACAACTGTTCTATTAACAACAGAACAAATTGATAGCATAAAGAACGATCAAATCATCTTCATCCGAGATGGTAGTTATAAATGATATCTAGTGCGTTGAAAAGGTCGTTCAAAATCTGATGATATATGGATTACTCGAGAAGATCTCCAGTGATTGACCCCATTATTATTGGAGTACAATGAGAGCCATCTAGAGCCATACTCTACATGGTCGATTCTTTTCACCCAGAAAGAGTTGATGGGGACATTACATTAACTCCTTTGCGCATGTATCAGAGTCGTTGTCGCCGTGTCACAATGGCCTATTTTTTGTTCTAGTTTTAAGTCATGATTAATTGTGATTTTTTTTTTTGGATAATTGTTTAGTCCATGTCTCGTAATTATCACTGGTTTTCGTTTGAGTTCATTTGGACTCAATTTGAGTTAGTATTTGGAGTCTTGATTGAATCTAGTTGGTTATGTCTTACTTTAAACTTGTATGAGCTTTTGAATTTCTATTGTTTAATGCCACACCGAGTAAGATGGGAAACTTCTCTTTATAAAAGTCTATTTAAAGAGATTCAATTCAATGAATAAAGCAATGAATGATTGATTAAAAACTTTGCTATTAATATTGATTTGATCTCATTTTGATTAAGTCAACTAGTGGTGAATCCAAAGACAGTGTTGCAATCCGAGTTCATATCCTTAATTTAAACTTTCAGTTTTGATCCCAAATCAGAAAGACTAAGAGAAATAAAGGATTGAGTGACTAATTTCTCGGTTTGATTTCGTGAAGGCATTCTTGAAGGCATGGGAAGCAACTTGTGCAGATCCTAACAATCCAACTTTCCTCATTCCATCAGGAGCGGGAAAAAAATTTCTTTTGAGCCAGATAACCTTTCCGGGACCCTGCAAGTCCAACATACATGTTCAGGTACCAAAATCTTATATGAGCACATGTTTATATGTTCATGGATACATATTAACATATGCATAAACTGCATATATGTGCCCGCGCACGTGTTGGTCTCTTGGTTGTGATGTATGTATGGCATATATTGCCTATGTTTTGAAATTCCTACGAATTCTGAAAGAGACAGGCATGCATGCAGGTAAGTGGAAATATTGTTGCCCCAAACAAGATTTGGATAATTAAAGCGCAGACCTGGATCATATTCATAAACATAAATGGGCTTACAGTAGAGGGCCATGGCCAGATCGATGGCCAAGGTGCCGTTTGGTGGCCCTGCGTGACTGAACGAGTGAGCAAGCTTCGCGTTCATCTTTCTATTCAACTGCTAACATTTCATTTTCTCATTAGTATTTCATCCATCATTGACCTAATTTAAACGAATTTGTTTTGGTCTCTATTTCTGGTTTTCCTTTACAGCAATGCTCTGGAGCACCTTATGTAAGTATTTCCCCCTATGTTCAATGACTTAGTATTATGAACAACAAACTCATGCTTTCTTTTATTTTTGATCCCTCAGATATTGCAATTCATGGGCTGCAATGGCCTTCAACTGAGTGGCTTATATCTCAAGAACAGCCCTGGAAAGCATCTTGCTATATACAAGAGTGACTGGGCACAGGTATATGGACTCACTATAACAGCTCCAGGTGACAGCCCAAACACCGATGGGATCCTCATCACCGAGTCCAAGCACGTCAACGTCTCGTCCTCCTCCATTGGAGTAGGTTGTGAAATTCATCCTCATCCTCTCTCAATTCTACCAATATGTGACATGCATGTAAAGGCTTAAAACCATATGTTATCATTATTACAGGGGATGATTGTATAGCAATAGGACCGGGCTGCTATGATGTCAATATCAGCACGATCACGTGTGGACCTGGCCATGGTATAAGGTTACTATCGATACTTTCTCTATCAAAATTTAAATTTTCTTCTTCTTGTATTTTGGTTATTTTCAATACGATCGAGCTGACTATTGAACTCCTACAGTATTGGAAGTCTTGGAGCCAATTCTAAGGTTGAAAAGGTCCGCGTCTCCAACTGCAGTATTTTTCAGGCTACAGTTGGTGTGAGGATTAAGACGTGGCAGGTAATTGACTAAATCTAACTTGAATTTTCGCGATTTGATTTACTGTAAACAGATTCTTTTTTCAGATTAGTTGTGAATAATTTGACTGAAATATTCTGTTTGTGTGCAGGGTGGGTCTGGTTATGCCAGAGAGATTAGCTATGAGAACATCAACTTCAATTCAGTTAGGTCTCCAATAGAAATAGACCAGTACTACTGTCCACTAGGAAATTGTGCGAACAAGGTAATGATGCTTCTTCACATGCATATGCAAAACTTTATCGCATGCATAAAGCAGATATCAAGAGCTGAAAATTCAAGTTGCATTTTCTCAAAGCAATAATAAAATCTAATTCTGTTCCTTCTTTGTTTTTCCTCCTTTTTTTTCATGTTCCTATTGTGAAGACATCAGCAGTGGCAATAAGCGACGTCACATATAGTCATCTACATGGGACTTCAGTGAATCCAGTGGCCATTAAACTGGCCTGCAGTGAAAGCATAGCTTGCCACAGAGTAGTACTCGACAATGTTAACTTCGCTATCGATGATGACTCACAGTCGCTTACAAAATCTTACTGCCTAAATGCCAATGGGAAAATGTCCAGGAATGTAGTGCCAGAGGTTTCCTGTCTTAGTTGGTAGATGATGTTGGAAGTCAAGGCAGTCACATATCAGAACTTTGATTTTGTTTAAGAGTTTGTTTTTGGGTCCAATTTGGATTCCAAATTGTTTTTGTTACAATAAATGAAGAAGGAGAAAACTGAATTGCATATTATTGATGAGGGCAATGCCCCCCCCCCCCCCCCCCCCCCCCCACACGCGCACACACACACACACACATATGGGGATACAGTTGATAAGAAATAAATCCTAATATAATTCTAATACAAGAATACAAGAATAATAAGAAAACCTTTATTCCTAATATTATTTTAATACAATATGAATTCTAATCGTAATACTACTCTTAACACCCCTTTCAAACTCATCATGGGAAACCAGCATGAGTTTGCCAAACAACTCTCCAAACCTAAAAAAAATAAAATAAAGAAAAAATTAGGATTTTAAAGATTTCTCAAACTCAGAAGGAATGATGATATATTTGACTATGGTAAGCTGTAGTCGGTATGTAGTAGACCGGTGATGCCTGTCTGTAGACACACTCAGACCAGTGCAGCTAGTAGTAGAATCGGGTGATCCCCACAAGTAAACGCATTCGGACCAGTACAGTTAGAAAAATGTGCTCGGATCAGTGTAGTTAGAAGAATCTGGTGATGCCCGCCAGTAGATGCACTCGGACCAGTACAACTAGAAGAACTTGGATTCGGACTTGGACTTGAACTTGGACTAGCAAAAGATGCAGACTATTTGGATTGTTAACCTTTGAATTCTCCAAACAAGATGAGAGCTTGATGTGATATGAGAGCATGATGATGAAGTCTTTGGTTTTGGTTGGCGGTGAAGTATGATGGATCTTAGTTGTTCCGAGTCTGAACACTCGGAAGCCAAGAGGAGCATTCGCTCGTGATCTTATACGCATGGCTTTTGTTTTCAAACTCCACAAGGGACTTAAAAGAAATTCTGCCGGAGCAATGGAATTCCTATTATGCATGCGCAAACATGGAATTAGATCCCATGGATGAATTCTTTGCATGGTGATTGTTGGCCTAAAGATCATTTGCCTGGTTTTGATGATGATAATCTCATGTAGTTATTTATTCTAACATTTTCAATCTATATCTTGTTTCAGGAAAACAAGATTGATTACATAATGAACTTGTCTTATCTATAGTGACTCACAAGTTTGTGAAGCATTCAAGATGGTTATCCTAGAGCCAAGCACTCAAGATCGAGTCATGGAACTCATTCTATGAGTCAAACTATAACCCCCTGCTCTCGGAATACGTACTTAGTTGCATATTCAGATTTTTTTTGATTGTATTTTTTGATTTACTTCTTATATTTATTTTGTATTATGAATTACTTATATGATCGTTTTGCATTGGATTCAGATTTGTGGACTCGGAGTCAGCCCTAATCTGAACCGGGGACAGATATTAGGGTATTGCTCGATTAGATTTTTTTTGGTATTCAGATTTGACTGATTTTAGTTTTAAATATCATTTTTCAATATTTTAAATTTTTTATAATTTTTTGAATTTAATTAAAAATCTCCGAAACTGGTATCGACCAGTGCAGCTGATCGATTCTCGGATTTTTAATTTACAAACAGAGTTGAATTTTTAAAAATAGCTTTTCACATTATTTTTAAAATCATATTTTCTATCTAAATATTTTTTCTGAGAATTTTCTGAATTTATCAAAATTCCACCGGAATTGGTATCGGCCAGTATCGCTGGTTGATTCCATGATTTTTAGTTTACAATTAGAATTGAATTTCTGAATTCTACTTTCAAATTGCTTCTTAGAATCATATTTTCTTCTCTAATATATTTTCTGAGATTTTTAGAATTTATCAAGATCCGGCCAAACCGGTGTAGACCAGTATCGATGGTTGACTTCAGAATTTTTAGTTAGAAAATGAGATTTTATTTCTTAAAATTGATTTCATACTATTCCTCAGGATGATGTTTTCTACCTCTGAGTATTTTTGGAGATTTTTTTGAAACAATCGATATTTCCCGACCTTATTTTAATATTATATTTTTAGATTTTTCCTTTTCTTTCTTTCTTTCTTTCTTTCTTTCTTTCTTTCTTTTTCTTTTTCTTTTCCTACTGACTCCACCAACCGCCACCTCACCTCCTTCATTAAACCCCTCTCGCATCCATCACCTCCCCTCCCATCAATCTTCTTCCTCCTTTTTCCTTTCCTTTTCTTTTCTTTTTCTTTCTCTTCTTTTTTCCTTCTTCCCCTTTCTTTTCCCTTCTCCTTCCTTCCTTCCTCCCCTGGCGCCTGACGACCACCCCCTCCTTCTCCTCTTGAATTCTCTCTCTCTAATTCCACACCCACTCTCCCAAATCTTCCTATCTCTCTCACTAATTTCACTCTCTTTCTCTCTCTCTCTCTCACTTTTCCTCTCTCTCTCTTCCCTCCTAGATTCGGCGACCCCAGGGGGGCGAGTGTCGCCGGCGCGTCACCGGCGGCTGTGTGCTGCCAGGGGCCTCTTGGCCCCTGTGCGTGGGCAGAGGAGGGCGGCTTCCCCCTCCCTTCTCTCCTTTCTTACTCTCTATTTTTCTCCCTCTACTTTTTTTTCTCTCTCTCCCCCTCTCACCTTTGGCCATGTCGGCAGCCAGGGCCGCCGCCAGCTACCTCTGGCTGGAGAGGGCCGACCAGCCCTCTCCTCCTCTTCTTCCTCATACTCTTTTCTCTCTTTAACAATCTCTCCCCTCTCCCCCCGATTCTCTCTCTCTCTCATCTCTTCTCTCTCCAAATCCCTCTCTTTCCCTCTCCCTCTCCCTCTCTTCTCTCTGTTCGGTCGCTGTTGGCATTCTAAAAAGGACAAGATTCCTAACTGGCCTGAACAATATCTAACTTGTTGACATCTACTAAAGACAAGTGGTAGACAAGCCGACGACCAGTTCTTTACCCATATAAGAGGGAACGAATCAGCAACTTAGATTCTACTGATCCAGTGAAGCAGACAGTAAGCCGAGATCGTTCTTAAAAACTCATGAGAAGGCCTAAGCAGGACCAGAGATATTAAGTAAGCTCAACACTTAGTCTCGCACAAGCCCACGAGATAAGTCTCGCATAAGAAGCCAAAGTTGCTTAGCATCACAGGAAGCTCCTTCACAGCCTCGCTGCGAGCTAGTTTACAACTTCACATAGAAATGCTCAGTTAACTCCACAGAGAGTTAGCTTCGGTCGAAGCCCCACGCAGCCACGCAGAAGGATGATTGGTAGCTTCTCCACAAGTTCTATCTACCTCTGTTGAGAGCTTTCCTCTAGCTTCGCCAGAAGCTTCTCCCAGCTCCGCCATGAGCTCAACGCAACGACTTCGCTGCGGGTCTTTTATGGTCACCTTTGACCAATCAAATCTCCAGATGAGAACAAATCTAATTGAGATCAAATTTGGCAGTTGCTTGCTATAATCTTTTGACTCTCCCAATCAGGTAAAAAGATCAGGAGAAATCTTTCAGTTATTTGGAAAGAATCAAGGGCGCATCCCTCATTTAGAAGAGCGGATCAAGAGATCAGCACTACTTGCTATTCCTAGCTTCGCAAAAGCTGTCTTTAGCCTTGCGGCAAGACTACTTTCCAGATTAAAACAGATTGACTCAATCTGTTTTCAGATTTTCAAGGGGCAATTATACCCCTGCTCTCTTTATAAATAGCGTACCAAAGGCACATGAGAAAAAGGGGAGAGGCTCAGAAAAAGAGAGGAGAGACGGCTAAGGATAGGGATCTACTCTCTTGCTTCCAAGAATTCAGAGAATTACTTCTCTAATCAGGGTGCTAATACCCTAAGATCTTCCTCCCTCTCAAGGAATTTTCGGAACTAGGCGAGAAGGAATTCCCAAGCGGAGGCAGCTCGAGAAGTAACAAGAGGGCTCTACCGACCTTCTGTTGTCCGATTCCCTGAACCAGGCGAGAAGGGAATCCCATCAGGCGGTAGTCCGATTGTCTGATCGATCACATCGTCAAAGGGATAAAGTGATCGCGCGCTGATCAGATTTCTACTGGTACACTTCCCCATAAATCTCAGAGAAGATCTACTTGTAATCTTCTTCTTGTAAAGAATTACTTGTAATTTAGCTCCTTGATACTTTTTTGTAAGTTTTCCCTTTCGCAAATCAATGAAAAATAAGATGGCGACTCCGCTGGGGACCGCATTCTCCACTGTTGAGAATTAAGTGTCGCAATGTGACGATTAGACCTTCGGGCCTACTGCTGAGGCGCTGGCCATTCACTCTGGCCAAGAACCTACGCGCGACGACAAGGAAGTCGGCATAGCCTGAACCCCTCTGGCTAATTCTTCGAAGCAAGTCTCTGTCGAGACAGAGAAGGCTCTCTGTAAGCCTACTACGGTCTTCTGGCACAACAAAGAGGGCCAGAATCTTGAGCCTAATACCTTCAAAACCTGGTCGTTCATTTCGACCAAGGAAAATTCGAAGAACTCCTCTCTGGAGGTGGTCCAATGCTCCACGCATGAAAGCATAGAAAGGTCACAATGGCTGAGGTTTCGGACCAGAAACCAGACGCGGACTCTTCCCAATTCCTCTCAGCCGCGAAGCTAAAATGGCGACTATAACTTTGCCTAATTCACGAGCAGTAACTCCTCGCTCCAACCTCGTTCTTATCAGCGAAGCTACTGATGGCATGGCAAACACAATGCCAGTACCTCAGGGTACGCGCGGAGTTCCCAACCGCCAGGCTAGAACTAAAGCACCCATCGGTGCTAACCTCCTTCACAGTAAGGTAGCGAACAAAGCACCACAGTGTGCTCCGCTCCCCAGTTCATCAAGCACTAAGCTCGCTCTTTGCAGCGGAGCTAAGGGATCGTCCCTAAGTGTTGATAGCGGTGCTTATGCAGCTTCAGCACCCAAGGACATTCCCAAAGTTCTTAACTGCAAAGTTAGAGCTAAAGCACTCTCTAGTTCTAACCATCTTCACAGCAAGGTAGCAGACAAAGCACCACGGTGTGCTCCGCTCCCCAGTCATCAAGCATTAAGCTCGCTCTTCGCAGCAGAGCAAAGGGATCGTCCCTAAGTGTTGATAGCGGTTCTTATGCAGCTTCAGCACCCAAGGGCATTCCCAAAGTTCTTAGCTGTGAAGCTAGAGCTAAAGCACTATCTAGTGCTAACCATCTTCGTAGCAAGGTAGCGAATGAAATACCACAGTGTGCTTCGCTCCTTGGTTCCTCAATCACTAAGTTCTCCCTTCGCGGCGGAGTTAAGGGATTATCCCTGGGTGTTGATAGCGGTGCTTATGCAGCGTCAGCGCCTAAGGGCATTCCCAAAGTTCTTAGCTACAAAGCTAGAGCTAAAGCACTATCTAGTGCTAATCACCTCTGTGGTGATGAAAAGAATAGGGCATCATCCTATGCGCAATCCAACAAAGCCTCTGCGCTAAATCGTTTAAGCCCGGCTATGTCTGACTTGCGAGAGTTCTTAATAAACAAACGGAAGTCAGACTTACCCCAGACTTCTCCTTCTTGTTGTCAACAAGTGGGATGTCAGTTGGTGACGGTCCATTCAGTCTATTGTCGCTTGAGATCAATCCCCGCCACTCCTCCAAACCGACGATCAGTTTTTGATCGACTATCGGAACAAGATCAGTGAAGCATCGCAAAAGGAGCGTATCGCAAGATCTGCCCTCTGCATCCGTCAATATGATCGAAAGGGGACGAGAGCCGCGTAGGGACTGACAAGCGTCGCATGCCGCTCCCTCCAGTTCTCCAAATCCGGATTATAGTCTGGGCTTACGCCAAGTCTTGGTGCACGAAGAAGGCGTCTTCTGAAACACCAGATCTAAGGTCATAATACCCTACAATTACGAATAGCCATCCTCCTCAACCATAGTAGCCTTACCAGAACCAATGAGAAGATTATTCCAAAGGTCTAATGAGGACGACGAAGATAGTGGGTATGCCTCTTTGGCCACAGTCAGCTCGGTACGAACAGATAGAGTATCAGTGAATATGACTGATAACGGTAATGATACCTCCGTCGACGGTTGGAAGCTCAAGAGCAAACCTCTAAGGCCCAGCAAGAAGCCTTGGACAACATTCAACAGATGCTCGCTCAACTCCTCACTAACTAAAATAACAATGATACAAGGAGTAATCATGATGAGGAAGAACATCATAGCGATGAACAACCAAAGACTGAGAGGTCAAAGGAAAGCTCTTCTATGGACGCTGAAGTTCTTAAAGGCATCCAAGCTCAGATCACATCCCTAACTCAGAGGGATGAATTAAAGAAAGTAGGGGCAGTCCGTCCTTACCCTTTGGAATGGGATTCAGTACCATACCCACCAAAGTTCAAGCCACCAACGTTACATACATATGATGGTAAGAGCTCGCCAAACCAGCTCATCTACTACTTTCGGTCTCAGACCGGTAATATTATAGACAATGATGCTATCATGGTCAGACTGTTCATTGGCACCCTGAAGGGGATAGCATTCGATTGGTTCCAAAGCCTCCCTCTGGCTCTATCAATTTCTGAATCGACCTGAAACTCGATTTCTTTCTTTTTTCTATGAGGACGATACCGCGGTAACCATGGATAAACTCCTCTCTACCGTACAAAAGAAGGGCGAATCCGTCCGTGACTATATTGAACGGTTTAGAAACTTATCTCTGATGTGCCCAGCAGGTATGCTATTGCCCATGCTCTTACAGACATGCAGGCATAACTTCCTCGACCAAGTAGAGATTCACATGGGAGCTGTCAAAGCCCATACCTGGAAGGAACTAGTTGAACAAGCTGAGATAGCCGAAAAGTCAGCTAAGAAGTTCGAACTATCTACCCCTAAAGACAAATGGGGTGTGAATAATAAGGGGCGCGGGGACATGGCGCAGTCTTCCCAAGCTAAAGGCAAAGAGACTATGTCTGTTGAATTGTCAGGTTCATTCGAAGGCCAAGAAGAACGCCTTCAATAACCAGGAGTCTAAGTTTCCTCCGAAACAATACTCCTTCAAAGACGAGCAAGTGGTCGCAATATTCCATTTACTCCACAAAGGGAATAAACTGAAGCTGCCAGACGTTCAACGCCCTAATGAAATGGGATGCATGAACGATCCCAACTATTGTCTCTTTCATAGGATGGTTCATCATCCTACTGATAAATGCTTTGTCCTCAAGGATAAAATTCAAGCTTTGGTCGATGCCGGAGTTCTGACTCTGAAATCAGAGTAAAAGAAAGTCACTGCAAACATGGTGACTCTCGAGTTCGGCAAAAGCCCAAAAGTCACAGTTCCTGACGGGACCTTTCCAATCCCTGTACCACGGCTGGAAGTAAAGCATCCTTCAGCCAAAACTCAAGAGATTAAGAGTTTTGTTCCCTTGATACTAGAGACAGGAGAAATCATGTGGATGCACCCAGACCTTATCCAAGACGAACAATGGGATTCGAAGAAATCCAAGTCGAAGGACAAATCTTGCAATGTTATCTTCATCCTGCCGGATGATGGCAATCTCACATCAGCTTCTCTCAGCTATTCTGAAGGGAAAAAGCACGCTTGCACAACACAAGCTAATGTACCTCAGCCGATAGGTACTTGATCTAGAAAATCATACTTAAAACAGTATGAGAAAGCTACTGATGAGACACAACAGCAGACGACGTCAGTACAAATATCCACACCAGCTCCGTCTCCGATAATGGGAAAGGAGAAGTAGAAAGAAGTCCGGTTTGATCATGTCCTGAAGAAGCCTTCAGGTCCAGGGCCTAACATGCCCTTTCGTTTTGATATATTGACCCAGCTGGCTAATATCCCAGCTCGTTTCACCATGCACGAGCTCCTTCGTCTCTCGAAAGAGACAAGAGAAACACTTAGGGATGCACTGGCTAACTCAGAATCATTCCTGACATATATACTAGAAATCCCTCAGTCTTCTTACCCTGAATGCCATCATGTGCAATCAAAGGTACCTGCTATTACCTTCACAGCGGAGGATATGCTTCTCAAGGATAATAAGCACGATCGACCTTTGTACTACACTGAATACATCAGTTCGACATGCATTGAAAGGGTACAGGTTGATCCGGGGTCTGCACTCAGTATCATCCCCAAAAGACTCCTCTACTTTCTTGGCATACCACTATATCGGTTGTCTACAATCACTACAACAATATACGGTTTTAATGCGGGGAGTAGTCATCCACTTGGAAAGATTTGACTCCGTTGCCTAATCGGGAGCCTGAAGTCAGAAGTAACATGTTATGTCATTGACGCTGACACGTCATACAATTTGTTACTAGGATGACCTTGGATCCATGCTAACTGGATCGTTTCCTCCACTCTGCACCAGTGCTTCAAATTTGATTCTTCTAGATTATGAGTTGAGCCGCATAATTGCTTTCTTGTTGAGATGAGTAGAGACCGAAAAATGCAAGTAAATGAAATGGGTACAATAATGAAGTGCAAATAAGAGATAGCACAAGATAGAAAATAAAGCAATGATAAAGCAATAAGGAAACCAATCACAAACACAAGGAATTTGTTTTGAGGTTCGAGCCACTGCTCTACGTCCTCGCTTCCACCACCGTGAAGGATTTTCACTAAATCCGCAAAGGGAATTTCCACACCAGAACATTTACACCCAAGGGGATTACAATAGGTCTACACAAGACCTGAGTACCGAACTCCCACCAATCCAACCTCTACACAAGAGGGATCTCAACACAAAGAAAAAGCAAGTAACAAGGTGATCAAAAAGACCACACACTTCTCTCTTACAACTCCTTATAGAATGGGAATGACTTTTGGCTCAAGAAGTGAAAAAATTCAGTTGTAAAGAAAGTAAAGAAAGCTTGAAAACTACTGAAAAGCTTAAACCAAGAATGCACTTAGGAAGTGAGAACTTTGAAAACTTTTCTTTTCTTTTGAAACTCAAAACAATAGGGATTTTTCTTAAATTTAACAAGGGACCAATGCCATCTATTTATAAGGATTTGAAGAGATTTTTTCATCATTAAAACTAGGTTAATAGGTCAGGAAATAACTCCAAGAAATTCAGAGATAGCTGAAAGAAACATCAAAATCAAATCCAGAAAACAGTTTTCAAGAAACTAGTCGTTGGGGGCTGCTGGCGGCTGTCGGTCGACCGGCAGTCTATCTAGCAAATTAGTCGTTGGACTCGGTCGACCGTAGGCTAAACAAAAAACAAATCTTTGTTCTGTCGGTCGACTGGCCCGGTCGACCGACAAAACCCGAGAGCAAGGGTCAGTCAATCGGTCGACCGGTCCGGTCGACCGGCAGACGTGCACAAACGTGCACGCCAAAGCCATAAGGCCCGGTCGATCGGTGCGGTCGACCGATCAGGCCTGAAATAGATCCGGTCGACCGCCCAGTCGACCGTTGGGCCTGAAACAGTATTTTTTATGGGAAAATTTTTGAACTTTGAAGAATTTTTAAAATATTTTGAAATGGCTAGATGATTAAGTAACATGCTATAAGGGATGGTATACATGATATAAACTAGATGTAAAAATATAAAATATTTTGAGTCATGTATATCAATCAAGACATGCACCTAACTCAACTAACCAAAACAAAAACCGTATTTTGAAAAATGAAAGTGTGTGTGTGTTTTCTTGAGCCAACTTATCATAACCTCATTCTTTAACAAACTAATTCTTACAAAGGTTCTAAGTGACTACAAGATCTTCAAATTAGGACTTCTCCATATGCAATGTTGAAAGCTTGAATTCTTGATCACGAATTGAGTCAACTTGAGTCAAAAAATACCTTCCTTTAGGGAAGAAGACATTTTGAATCCATAGAACCCTGAAACACACTTAAACAATAAAATATGATTAGTACAAATAACTATATATATTTTGTAATCATCAAAACTAAAAAACTGGGTGATTGTAACCTTGGGCCAACAATCTCCCCCTTTTTGATGATGACAAAACATATGAGTTATTTAACAAAAAAATGGGTAAAAAATGGAAAAGGAGCTTGGAGGCTCCCCCTCAAATCATGCTATATATATGAATGGCTATATGAATGAAAAGTAAAAACAAGAACTTGGCATAAGAAAGACATAAGAATCAAAAACATATAGCTCAAAACATAAAATACATTACTCAAAACTCATAACTCAAAACTCAAAACTCAAAATAATAAACTAACTTTTTCTCCCCCTTTTTGTCATACATCAAAAAGGGTAAACATTGTTAAAAAAATTTCATGTTCCATAACATAAACATTCAATTCACCACAAATAAAAGAAAATCTAGTATAGTCTAGTGGTTTTGTAAATATATCGACAAGCTGAAAATCGGTAGAAACATAAATAATGTCAATATCACCTTTCTCATAATGATCTCTAAGAAAGTGATACCGAATGTCAATGTGCTTAGTCTTACTATGTTGATTTGCATTTTTAGTCATATGAATAGTACTAGTATTATCACAAAATATCTTAATATGGTCATAATGCAAATCATAGTCAAGGAGAGTATGTTTCATCCAAAGGACTTGTGCACAATAAGCCCCTGCCGTGACATACTCCGCCTGGGTGGTTGAGAGGGCTACCGAATTTTGTTTCTTGGAAGACCATGAAACAAGACAATTACCGAGAAATTGACATGTTCCTCTTGTACTCTTCCTATCCACTCTACAACCCGCATAGTCAGCATCCGAAAAACTCATCATTGAAAATTGTCCGGTCTTCGGATACCACAAACCCATTTCAATTGTGCCCTTGAGGTATCTAATAATGCGTTGTACCGCAATCAAATGGGACTCTTCAGGACACGATTGAAATCGAGCACAAAGACATACACAAAACATAATGTCCGGCCTACTAGCCGTTAAATACAACAAGCTACCAATCATGCTACGATAAAATTTAATGTCTATATTTATACTTTGTTCATCCTTGTCAAGCTTTGTGGTGGTAGCCATGGGAGTTTTGCTTGTCTTCGCCCCTTCAAGCCCAATCTCTTGATAAGTTCCTTCGTGTAGTTGGCTTGATTGATGAAAATCCCATCCTTCCTTTGCTCGATTTGGAGACCAAGGAAGTAGTTAAGCTCGCCCATCATAGACATCTCAAATTCCTCCTTCATGCATGATTCAAAAGCTTTGCAAAGATTTTCATTAGTAGAACTAAATATGATATCATCAACATATATTTGAACTATAAGTATATCATTATCAACATGTTTGGTAAACAAGGAAGTATCTATTTTTCCTTTATTAAAACCATTAGAAATAAGGAATGAAGAAAGTCTTTCATACCAAGCCCTAGGGGCTTGTTTTAAATCATAAAGAGCTTTGTCTAGTTTGAAAACAAAATCCGGATGTGTAGGCCCGGGGGCTTGTTCAACATACACCTCCTCTTCAATAAATCCATTTAAGAAAGAACTTTTTACATCCATTTGAAAAAGTTTAAAATCTTTATATGAAGCAAATGCAAGTGTCATCCGTATGGCTTCAAGCCGTGCTACAGGTGTAAAGGTTTCCTCAAAATCGATACCTTCGACTTGAGTGTAACCTTGGGCCACTAACCTAGCTTTATTCCTAACAACATTTCCCGACTCATCCAACTTGTTCTTAAATATCCACTTAGTACCAATTGTTGGTCTATCGTGGGGCCTAGGAACAAGGTGTCAAACTTGGTTGCGCTCGAATTGATTGAGCTCCTCTTGCATGGAAAGCAACCAATATGAGTCGCCCTCGGCTTCGAGGATGTTCTTTAGTTCAAAATGAGAAATAAATGCATAGTGCCCACAAAGATCATGAAGCTTAGAACGAGTAGTTACCCCTTTTGATACTGTTGGCCAAAGGCCTATCACCCTAGTTTTGATGATGATCAACTCATGAAGTTATATTTACTAATGATCTTGTGTTTAATTAGTGACAGATTCCTTATCAAGATCTTAGTAGGTGTGGAGCTTCAACAAAGGATTTAAAGACAAGTTGGAAGCTAGCACCGGTTGATTCACGAGCCTATGTATCAAGTACACATCTAGAGATGAGCTCGGTGGATTACTTTTGGACCAAGTCAAGAAGATGAGAAGCCTTCAAGGGAAGACTTCAAGAAGTTGAAGACTTGTGTCTAGGTATAAGATTTTGTTTTGTTTTAGTTAAAATGTAAAGGATAGAATAGTTGGTGGATTGCTCAAGTTCATATCACACACACACTCTTGATTTATATGTGTTTTCATAAAAGATTTTTAGTTCTAGAAAAATACCGTTTTGGTTTTTGGTGTTTCAAATATACATGTGTTTTTAACCAAAACCATTTTAGAACTCTCGACCGTTCTGCTAATCTACTCGACACTCTTTTAGTCTTTTAGTCATAACTTTTGATTCTCTTATTCAATTAACATGATTTAAATTGCATTTTAAAGATGACTTTCAGAGCTACATTTAATATTCAATAATCGTTTTCTGATTTAAATGTTAAGAATGTCAAATATTGGGTTGAAGTCTGAAAAACAGTTTACAGTTTCTGATTTGATACCTTTTAGTATTTTATTGATAACTTTCAAATCCGAATTGATATTGATTTTATTTAAGTTGCATTAGAAAGAAGACTTCAATATCTACAAATTCATCCTATATACTTATTCCCAAATTCGAATGTTTTAGACCTCAAAACTATGCTCCAAGTTAACCCATTGCACAGAGGTCGGTCGACCGGGCCGGTCGACCGACGTGCACAAAACTGTGCACGTTTTGTGCGGTCGACCGGGCCGGTCGACCGGAACTGAGAGCAGTGCTCTCTGTTCTTCCCGGTCGACCGGGCCAGTCGACCGGAGGCTGTAACGGTCAGATTTTTGACCGTTACCGGTCGACCGGCCGGTCGACCGGCAGCTCTGACAGACCCCAACGGTCAGATTTTTCTGACCTCTATAAAAGGGGGTTTTGTCATTGTTTTGAGCCAAGATTTTAGGAGAGCTTTTGTCCAGTTTTTCCCATTCTTTTCAGAAAGTTTTCTCCACATATTTGAGAGCAAATACTTCCAATCAAATAGGAAGAATTTATCAAGAGTGATAAAAGTGATTTCTTGAGTTTTTCACCATAGTTCTTTTCCTTGATTTCTCACACTACACTTGAGCATCCATTGTTATATCTATCCTATAGGAGAGTTGTAGTGAGAGTTTGTAATTGGTGATCAAGTGTTTAGATCACCAAGAGATCATTTCTTGTTCTTTGAGAAGGCGGACGGTTGTGTTCGCGGTTTGATTGAGGGTCCTAGTGAGGACTTGGTGTTGTTGGGTCCTAGTGAGGACTTGTAGCTTGAGGTGCGGCCTCGACGAGCCGGTGGGCTTGTGTTGTGTAAGGGACTAGAGAGTCCGAGGGCTTGTAGGTGTTGCGGCACCGAGGAGAGATCCGGTGGGATCTTGCATAGTGGAAATCCTTCGTGTGTCGAAGGCGGGGATGTAGAGCAAGTGTGCTCGAACCTCGAAACATACCCTTGTGTTTGCGATTGCTTACTCTATCTCTCTCTCTCTCTCTCTCTTTATCTCTTTTATATCTTGCATTACTTACATTGTCTTTACTTTTATATGCATGATATACCCTTGTGCTTGATTGTTATATAAATTGCGTGGGATTGTTGCTAACACTTGTATTCAACCAAGAGAGCCCACGCGGCACCTTAACCCATTTCAAGGGGAATCTAGAGGAGCTTGTCCAGAGCCCTTAAGGGGAATTCGGCAACACTCTTGGTTATACATAAGTGTTTAATTAAAAGAAGTTTTATTTGGTCATCTTAGTTTTAATTCCGCATCATTTGTTCATAAGTGACCATTAGATTAGCCTTCACCTATTCACCCCCCTCTAGGTGAACTTACAATTGGTATCAGAGCTAGTGCTCTTGATTTGGGTCTAACAACCTAAGAGTTAAAGATCCTCCTTTAGGCTAATCACAATATTTTTGTACACACACACCTCACCATGGACTTCATGTCACCACCCACCTTTGATATTCTTAACATCCAAATTTGGAAGGTTAAGATGTCATTGTACCTCAAGGCCTTAGGATTTCATGTTTATCTTGCCATATCTAATAATGCATATTGCTTAAATGGTAAGAATTTTGAGGCTAATGCAAAAGCCCTTCATGCTATCAAGTCAACCCTAAATGATGATTATTTATCTAGGGTATCTAACGTTGACTCGGCTTTTGTAGCTTGGAACATCATCACCTCCCTTGGCGAAAAGGATCTATATTATGCCGGGAGTGATTCGGACGTTGGAAGCAACACCTCCAACGCATGCTTTATGGTCCAAGGGGATGACCCCCTTGAGGTAAATTCCGAATCTGATGATGAGGACATGTCATATGATGAGCTATCTACTTTTTGTCATCTATTGCTTGAGAAATATGACATGATTAGAAAAGAAAATAAAAATTTGAAAAAGAACATTGCTTGCATGCATAAAGAACATGACTCATTTAGAGATAACATTGCATGCTTAGAAAAAGATAATAAAAGTTGGAAAAAGAAATTTGATTGCATGCTTAAAGAAAATGATTCTTTTAGATCTAAGATTGCATGCTTAGAAAAAGAAAATAAAGATTTGAAAAATGAGAATGTTTCCTTATTTTCAAAATTGAATGATCTTTGTGAAGGGAACAATATTTTGAAAAATGATATTGCTATGGTGGAACAACAAAAAGAAAGTATTTTACAAGAAAATAAATCTTTAAAAAGAAAATTTGTTGAAAAAGAAAAGGATAATGTTTTTCAAAAGAAAAAGAAAAATGATTCTTTATCTCACCATGCTTTACATGCCACAACTAATGAGATTAAGAATTTGAAAAATAAAATGGATGGTTTGAGTTCAACTTTGAACTCTTGTGCTTTTAATCATTCTAGGTTGGAGTCAATGTTTTCAAAGAAACAAACTCCACACATTCATGCACATCATAACCATGCATTTGCTTATGTTGCACAACATGATCACACTCCTACACATAAGCATACTAAGGTGTACGTATGTACACATTGTGACTTCAAAGGCCATTTAGCAAAATATTGTTTTGATAAGAAACCTCATTTATATTTTGCTAAGTATAAAAGATTTTGGGATCCTTGCAATAAAGCTAACCCCAAAGGACCCAAGAAAGTATGGGTACCAAAACCCCCACCCTTTGATTTTGATGTAGGTGAGGGCTCTCACAAAACGTGAGAGGATTGGTGCCTTGATAGCGGATGCAATGGACATGATGGATAAACTTTTGGATGCATTGCTATCAAGGAGATTTTGGTGGGAAAGACCACCATATTTGGAGCTTTGGAGTTGGTAACAATTTTTAAACTCCTATTTTTTTTGTTCATACTTGTTCATCCATAATATTCATAGCATGTTCATGTTTTAAGATTTTATGTGCTTCATGTGGTAATTACATGCTTAGATGTAGAATGTATCAAACTTACATTTATACATATACAAATAGTGAACTACAATTGACTCATATATATAGTTGAACTTCATGCTCACTTGTATCCACTATAAGCATATGTATAGACTAGTTTTGATGATTCTCATTTATACATGCTTGGCCAATTTTAATGCTTTACTTCATGTATATACATGTTCAATTCAAATCTAATAAATATACATGTATACCCGTGAGTCTCTTGCCTTCATGCAAACATCATTCATAGACTCTTTTAGATTTAGGATATGTATGTGTATTGTTAGGATTGGATTAATCATACATATACCATGAAGATTAGTGTTTTGATGAAAAATGATTTTTCGTGCTTTTGTTAAAAATGTGTCTTATGATCTTTTTGAGCTTAAATGTCTATTTTCATAAAAATGCTATTTACATGATTGTTTAACACTCACATTTCTTATAGACCATGAGTGCTTAAATTTTTTATGTATTTAGTTATGTTTATGAAAAACATATGATTTGATGTATTTGAAGGATCTTTAACTAGTTTGTCAAAAATCTATTTATACTAGTTATCTATTCTTCAAATAGTTTTTGAGATTTACACATGATCCTACTTTACAATAATTTGGATAAATTATTTTGTATTCTCAAGATTTGATGATTCATGATTTGAATATTAGTTTAAGTGTTAGCTTTTGTCAACACTAGGATTTATACTTGTACATATCATGGGCCACAAATAAATCTATTTATATTTGTGCTTGAATGCTTATTTGAACCCATGAAATGTGCTTGTATTGCTTAGTTTTGATGATTCATACATCTTTAAACTTATATTCTCTCTTTGGATTTGATTTGATCATGTGCTTTTCATTTCATGTATATGTGCATTTTGGCCAAACTTTAAGATATACATGTATACCTCTTGAGTCATTTGCTTTTCATGCAAATCTACATATATGGACTCAATTGCATTAGGGATATGTATGTATGCTTCTTGTGTTGACAAAATATACATATACCTTGAAATATAATTATTTTAAAATAAAGAAATTTTTGTGATGATTTTCATGCTTTCAAAAATTTATGTTTTAAAGGAATATTGAACTTTATTGCTATTTTTCATGATGTCATGTTCCACATAACACTAGTACACTCACTTCTTTTCAATATGGACTTTATGGATACTAGAGTGTTTTTAGTGCCTTGTGTTTCATTGATATTTCATGAAAAACTTTTGATTTATTCCTTGATTGAAGGATTCCGTACTAGTTGTTAAACACCTTCATTTAACTAGTTCGAATTCTTCATGTGGTAGATTATATGATATATACACTTAAGCTTAATTTTCAATTGGTATCATTGGATATTTTCAATTGGTATCAATTTGACCTCTTATGTATATACTCATATTTTTGCTTTCCCATATATGTATGTATCACCTTCAATTGATATTAGTTCTTCATACATATATATGATTTGTTGTGTGCTTGTATCTAAATGGACTTATATTTTAAAGCACAAAGTTGTTAATGCTAAGCTTACTTCAAATCTTATTTATCTTCAAGCTTATGCATTGTATTTCATAATTGGTATCAAAATTTAAAATTTGGTTGTTCTACATTTGGTACCTTAAAAGAAAATATTGTATTTTAAGATATTTCAAAATTTTGTTTTCATAAGAAAATTTCAAAATTTTTAATTTGTATTGCCTATATGCAAGGAGAGCTTAACATCTCTTCTACATATAGATCTTCTTGATTGATTTTGATTACCCCTCCTTGATTTCTTTATTTTTGACAAAAAGGGGGAGAAAATTTGTTTGATGTATTTTACTTTGAACCCTTTGTTGATGATTGACAAAAAGGGGGAGAAGAATTTGAGATTTTATATGCATGTCTTCCTTGTGTAAGGGGGAGAAGATTTTATGTTCATGTATATATGTTGTGGTTTGCAAATAATAGGAGAAAAAGATTTGATTTTGTGTTATCTCCATTCATTTGCATACATGTCATGTGCTTCATTGTCTTGCAAATAATAGGAGAAAAAGATTTGATTTTGTGTTATCTCCATTCATTTGCATACATGTCATGTGCTTCATTGTCATATCTTTATCATTTATTTGGTATGCATGAGTTAAGGGGGAGCTTCTTTGAAGCTTTACTTTAATCCATGCATATATAACTTCATGAGTTTTGTCATCATCAAAAGGGGGAGATTGTTGGCCCAAAGGCCTATCACCCTAGTTTTGATGATGATCAACTCATGAAGTTATATTTACTAATTATCTTGTGTTTAATTAGTGACAGATTCCTTATCAAGATCTTAGTAGGTGTGGAGCTTCAACAAAGGATTTAAAGACAAGTTGGAAGCTAGCACCGGTTGATTCACGAGCCTATGCATCAAGTACACATCTAGAGATGAGCTCGGTGGATTACTTTTGGACCAAGTCAAGAAGATGAGAAGCCTTCAAGGGAAGACTTCAAGAAGTTGAAGACTTGTGTCTAGGTATAAGATTTTGTTTTGTTTTAGTTAAAATGTAAAGGATAGAATAGTTGGTGGATTGCTCAAGTTCATATCACACACACACTCTTGATTTATATGTGTTTTCATAAAAGATTTTTAGTTCTAGAAAAATACCGTTTTGGTTTTTGGTGTTTCAAATATACATGTGTTTTTAACCAAAACCATTTTAGAACTCTCGACCGTTCTGCTAATCTACTCGACACTCTTTTAGTCTTTTAGTCATAACTTTTGATTCTCTTATTCAATTAACATGATTTAAATTGCATTTTAAAGATGACTTTCAGAGCTACATTTAATATTCAATAATCGTTTTCTGATTTAAATGTTAAGAATGTCAAATATTGGGTTGAAGTCTGAAAAACAGTTTACAGTTTCTGATTTGATACCTTTTAGTATTTTATTGATAACTTTCAAATCCGAATTGATATTGATTTGATTTAAGTTGCATTAGAAAGAAGACTTCAATATCTACAAATTCATTCTATATACTTATTCCCAAATTCGAATGTTTTAGACCTCAAAACTGTGCTCCAAGTTAACCCATTGCACAGAGGTCGGTCGACCGGGCCGGTCGACCGACGTGCACAAAACTGTGCACGTTTTGTGCGGTCGACCGGGCCGGTCGACCGGAACTGAGAGCAGTGCTCTCTGTTCTTCCCGGTCGACCGGGCCAGTCGACCGGAGGCTGTAACGGTCAGATTTTTGACCGTTACCGGTCGACCGGCCGGTCGACCGGCAGCTCTGACAGACCCCAACGGTCAGATTTTTCTGACCTCTATAAAAGGGGGTTTTGTCGTTGTTTTGAGCCAAGATTTTAGGAGAGCTTTTGTCCAGTTTTTCCCATTCTTTTCAGAAAGTTTTCTCCACATATTTGAGAGCAAATACTTCCAATCAAATAGGAAGAATTTATCAAGAGTGATAAAAGTGATTTCTTGAGTTTTTCACCATAGTTCTTTTCCTTGATTTCTCACACTACACTTGAGCATCCATTGTTATATCTATCCTATAGGAGAGTTGTAGTGAGAGTTTGTAATTGGTGATCAAGTGTTTAGATCACCAAGAGATCATTTCTTGTTCTTTGAGAAGGCGGACGGTTGTGTTCGCGGTTTGATTGAGGGTCCTAGTGAGGACTTGGTGTTGTTGGGTCCTAGTGAGGACTTGTAGCTTGAGGTGCGGCCTCGACGAGCCGGTGGGCTTGTGTTGTGTAAGGGACTAGAGAGTCCGAGGGCTTGTAGGTGTTGCGGCACCGAGGAGAGATCCGGTGGGATCTTGCATAGTGGAAATCCTTCGTGTGTCGAAGGCGGGGATGTAGAGCAAGTGTGCTCGAACCTCGAAACATACCCTTGTGTTTGCGATTGCTTACTCTATCTCTCTCTCTCTCTCTCTCTTTATCTCTTTTATATCTTGCATTACTTACATTGTCTTTACTTTTATATGCATGATATACCCTTGTGCTTGATTGTTATATAAATTGCGTGGGATTGTTGCTAACACTTGTATTCAACCAAGAGAGCCAACGCGGCACCTTAACCCATTTCAAGGGGAATCTAGAGGAGCTTGTCCAGAGCCCTTAAGGGAATTCGGCAACACTCTTGGTTATACATAAGTGTTTAATTAAAAGAAGTTTTATTTGGTCATCTTAGTTTTAATTCCGCATCATTTGTTCATAAGTGACCATTAGATTAGCCTTCACCTATTCACCCCCCCTCTAGGTGAACTTACAATTGGTATCAGAGCTAGTGCTCTTGATTTGGGTCTAACAACCTAAGAGTTAAAGATCCTCCTTTAGGCTAATCACAATATTTTTGTACACACACACCTCACCATGGACTTCATGTCACCACCCACCTTTGATATTCTTAACATCCAAATTTGGAAGGTTAAGATGTCATTGTACCTCAAGGCCTTAGGATTTCATGTTTATCTTGCCATATCAAATAATGCATATTGCTTAAATGGTAAGAATTTTGAGGCTAATGCAAAAGCCCTTCATGCTATCAAGTCAACCCTAAATGATGATTATTTATCTAGGGTATCTAACGTTGACTCGGCTTTTGTAGCTTGGAACATCATCACCTCCCTTGGCGAAAAGGATCTATATTATGCTGGGAGTGATTCGGACGTTGGAAGCAACACCTCCAACGCATGCTTTATGGTCCAAGGGGATGACCCCCTTGAGGTAAATTCCGAATCTGATGATGAGGACATGTCATATGATGAGCTATCTACTTTTTGTCATCTATTGCTTGAGAAATATGACATGATTAGAAAAGAAAATAAAAATTTGAAAAAGAACATTGCTTGCATGCATAAAGAACATGACTCATTTAGAGATAACATTGCATGCTTAGAAAAAGATAATAAAAGTTGGAAAAAGAAATTTGATTGCATGCTTAAAGAAAATGATTCTTTTAGATCTAAGATTGCATGCTTAGAAAAAGAAAATAAAGATTTGAAAATGAGAATGTTTCCTTATTTTCAAAATTGAATGATCTTTGTGAAGGGAACAATATTTTGAAAAATGATATTGCTATGGTGGAACAACAAAAAGAAAGTATTTTACAAGAAAATAAATCTTTAAAAAGAAAATTTGTTGAAAAAGAAAAGGATAATGTTTTTCAAAAGAAAAAGAAAAATGATTCTTTATCTCACCATGCTTTACATGCCACAACTAATGAGATTAAGAATTTGAAAAATAAAATGGATGGTTTGAGTTCAACTTTGAACTCTTGTGCTTTTAATCATTCTAGGTTGGAGTCAATGTTTTCAAAGAAACAAACTCCACACATTCATGCACATCATAACCATGCATTTGCTTATGTTGCACAACATGATCACACTCCTACACATAAGCATACTAAGGTGTACGTATGTACACATTGTGGCCGCAAAGGCCATTTAGCAAAATATTGTTTTGATAAGAAACCTCATTTATATTTTGCTAAGTATAAAAGATTTTGGGATCCTTGCAATAAAGCTAACCCCAAAGGACCCAAGAAAGTATGGGTACCAAAACCCACCCTTTGATTTTGATGTAGGTGAGGGCTCTCACAAAACGTGAGAGGATTGGTGCCTTGATAGCGGATGCAATGGACATGATGGATAAACTTTTGAATGCATTGCTATCAAGGAGATTTTGGTGGGAAAGACCACCATATTTGGAGCTTTGGAGTTGATAACAATTTCTAAACTCCTATTTTTTTTGTTCATACTTGTTCATCCATAATATTCATAGCATGTTCATGTTTTAAGATTTTATGTGCTTCATGTGGTAATTACATGCTTAGATGTAGAATGTATCAAACTTACATTTATACATATACAAATAGTGAACTACAATTGACTCATATATATAGTTGAACTTCATGCTCACTTGTATCCACTATAAGCATATGTATAGACTAGTTTTGATGATTCTCATTTATACATGCTTGGCCAATTTTTAATGCTTTACTTCATGTATATACATGTTCAATTCAAATCTAATAAATATACATGTAAACCCGTGAGTCTCTTGCCTTCATGCAAACATCATTCATAGACTCTTTTAGATTTGGGATATGTATGTGTATTGTTAGGATTGGATTAATCATACATATACCATGAAGATTAGTGTTTTGATGAAAATGATTTTTCGTGCTTTTGTTAAAAATGTGTCTTATGATCTTTTTGAGCTTAAATGTCTATTTTCATAAAAATGCTATTTACATGATTGTTTAACACTCACATTTCTTATAGACCATGAGTGCTTAAATTTTTTATGTATTTAGTTATGTTTATGAAAAACATATGATTTGATGTATTTGAAGGATCTTTAACTAGTTTGTCAAAAATCTATTTATACTAGTTATCTATTCTTCAAATAGTTTTTGAGATTTACACATGATCCTACTTTACAATAATTTGGATAAATTATTTTGTATTCTCAAGATTTGATGATTCATGATTTGAATATTAGTTTAAGTGTTAGCTTTTGTCAACACTAGGATTTATACTTGTACATATCATGGGCCACAAATAAATCTATTTATATTTGTGCTTGAATGCTTATTTGAACCCATGAAATGTGCTTGTATTGCTTAGTTTTGATGATTCATACATCTTTAAACTTATATTCTCTCTTTGGATTTGATTTATGATCATGTGCTTTTCATTTCATGTATATGTGCATTTTGGCCAAACTTTAAGATATACATGTATACCTCTTGAGTCATTTGCTTTTCATGCAAATCTACATATATGGACTCAATTGCATTAGGGATATGTATGTATGCTTCTTGTGTTGACAAAATATACATATACCTTGAAATATAATTATTTTAAAATAAAGAAATTTTTGTGATGATTTTCATGCTTTCAAAAATTTATGTTTTAAAGGAATATTGAACTTTATTGCTATTTTTCATGATGTCATGTTCCACATAACACTAGTACACTCACTTCTTTTCAATATGGACTTTATGGATACTAGAGTGTTTTTAGTGCCTTGTGTTTCATTGATATTTCATGAAAAACTTTTGATTTATTCCTTGATTGAAGGATTCCGTACTAGTTGTTAAACACCTTCATTTAACTAGTTCGAATTCTTCATGTGGTAGATTATATGATATATACACTTAAGCTTAATTTTCAATTGGTATCATTGGATATTTTCAATTGGTATCAATTTGACCTCTTATGTATATACTCATATTTTTGCTTTCCCATATATGTATGTATCACCTTCAATTGATATTAGTTCTTCATACATATATATGATTTGTTGTGTGCTTGTATCTAAATGGACTTATATTTTTAAAGCACAAAGTTGTTAATGCTAAGCTTACTTCAAATCTTATTTATCTTCAAGCTTATGCATTGTATTTCATAATTGGTATCAAAATTTAAAATTTGGTTGTTCTACATTTGGTACCTTAAAAGAAAATATTGTATTTTAAGATATTTCAAAATTTTGTTTCATAAGAAAATTTCAAATTTTTAATTTGTATTGCCTATATGCAAGGAGAGCTTAACATCTCTTCTACATATAGATCTTCTTGATTGATTTTGATTACCCCTCCTTGATTTCTTTATTTTTGACAAAAAGGGGGAGAAAATTTGTTTGATGTATTTTACTTTGAACCCTTTGTTGATGATTGACAAAAAGGGGGAGAAGAATTTGAGATTTTATATGCATGTCTTCCTTGTGTAAGGGGGAGAAGATTTTATGTTCATGTATATATGTTGTGGTTTGCAAATAATAGGAGAAAAAGATTTGATTTTGTGTTATCTCCATTCATTTGCATACATGTCATGTGCTTCATTGTCTTGCAAATAATAGGAGAAAAAGATTTGATTTTGTGTTATCTCCATTCATTTGCATACATGTCATGTGCTTCATTGTCATATCTTTATCATTTATTTGGTATGCATGAGTTAAGGGGGAGCTTCTTTGAAGCTTTACTTTAATCCATGCATATATAACTTCATGAGTTTTGTCATCATCAAAAAGGGGGAGATTGTTGGCCCAAAGGCCTATCACCCTAGTTTTGATGATGATCAACTCATGAAGTTATATTTACTAATTATCTTGTGTTTAATTAGTGACAGATTCCTTATCAAGATCTTAGTAGGTGTGGAGCTTCAACAAAGGATTTAAAGACAAGTTGGAAGCTAGAACCGGTTGATTCACGAGCCTATGCATCAAGTACACATCTAGAGATGAGCTCGGTGGATTACTTTTGGACCAAGTCAAGAAGATGAGAAGCCTTCAAGGGAAGACTTCAAGAAGTTGAAGACTTGTGTCTAGGTATAAGATTTTGTTTTGTTTTAGTTAAAATGTAAAGGATAGAATAGTTGGTGGATTTCTCAAGTTCATATCACACACACACTCTTGATTTATATGTGTTTTCATAAAAGATTTTTAGTTCTAGAAAAATACCGTTTTGGTTTTTGGTGTTTCAAATATACATGTGTTTTTAACCAAAACCATTTTAGAACTCTCGACCGTTCTGCTAATCTACTCGACACTCTTTTAGTCTTTTAGTCATAACTTTTGATTCTCTTATTCAATTAACATGATTTAAATTGCATTTTAAAGATGACTTTCAGAGCTACATTTAATATTCAATAATCGTTTTCTGATTTAAATGTTAAGAATGTCAAATATTGGGTTGAAGTCTGAAAAACAGTTTACAGTTTCTGATTTGATACCTTTTAGTATTTTATTGATAACTTTCAAATCCGAATTGATATTGATTTGATTTAAGTTGCATTAGAAAGAAGACTTCAATATCTACAAATTCATTCTATATACTTATTCCCAAATTCGAATGTTTTAGACCTCAAAACTGTGCTCCAAGTTAACCCATTGCACAGAGGTCGGTCGACCGGGCCGGTCGACCGACGTGCACAAAACTGTGCACGTTTTGTGCGGTCGACCGGGCCGGTCGACCGGAACTGAGAGCAGTGCTCTCTGTTCTTCCCGGTCGACCGGGCCAGTCGACCGGAGGCTGTAACGGTCAGATTTTTGACCGTTACCGGTCGACCGGCCGGTCGACCGGCAGCTCTGACAGACCCCAACGGTCAGATTTTTCTGACCTCTATAAAAGGGGGTTTTGTCATTGTTTTGAGCCAAGATTTTAGGAGAGCTTTTGTCCAGTTTTTCCCATTCTTTTCAGAAAGTTTTCTCCACATATTTGAGAGCAAATACTTCCAATCAAATAGGAAGAATTTATCAAGAGTGATAAAAGTGATTTCTTGAGTTTTTCACCATAGTTCTTTTCCTTGATTTCTCACACTACACTTGAGCATCCATTGTTATATCTATCCTATAGGAGAGTTGTAGTGAGAGTTTGTAATTGGTGATCAAGTGTTTAGATCACCAAGAGATCATTTCTTGTTCTTTGAGAAGGCGGACGGTTGTGTTCGCGGTTTGATTGAGGGTCCTAGTGAGGACTTGGTGTTGTTGGGTCCTAGTGAGGACTTGTAGCTTGAGGTGCGGCCTCGACGAGCCGGTGGGCTTGTGTTGTGTAAGGGACTAGAGAGTCCGAGGGCTTATTGGTGTTGCGGCACCGAGGAGAGATCCGGTGGGATCTTGCATAGTGGAAATCCTTCGTGTGTCGAAGGCGGGGATGTAGAGCAAGTGTGCTCGAACCTCGAAACATACCCTTGTGTTTGCGATTGCTTACTCTATCTCTCTCTCTCTCTCTCTCTCTCTCTCTCTCTCTCTCTCTCTCTCTTTTATATCTTGCATTACTTACATTGTCTTTACTTTTATATGCATGATATACCCTTATGCTTGATTGTTATATAAATTGCGTGGGATTGTTGCTAACACTTGTATTCAACCAAGAGAGCCAACGCGGCACCTTAACCCATTTCAAGGGGAATCTAGAGGAGCTTGTCCAGAGCCCTTAAGGGGAATTCGGCAACACTCTTGGTTATACATAAGTGTTTAATTAAAAGAAGTTTTATTTGGTCATCTTAGTTTTAATTCTGCATCATTTGTTCATAAGTGACCATTAGATTAGCCTTCACCTATTCACCCCCCCTCTAGGTGAACTTACAGATACTTCACCTATAATAAGATCCTTGGGATGATGTGGATTGAATCTCTAATCTTTTAGAAGTGGTTGAGTTGTCTCCACTTCAACTTCTTGAACTTCATTTTCTTCATCACCCTTTGGCATGTCTTCAAGAGTAGGTGAGTCCTTCAAGGTAATTTTCTCCATGTCTTCATTTAGGGAATCTATTTCTACAATATTCTCAACAAACACATTAGATTCCTCAAACTTTACATGTATAGATTCTTCAATAGTCAAGGATGACTTATTGAAAACTCTATAAGCTTTACTAGTGTTAGAATAACCAACAAAAATTGCTTCATATGATTTTGCATCAAAATTACCTAAATTAACTTTAGTATTCAAAACAAAACACTTACAACCAAAAACTTTAAAGTATGAAACATTTGGTTTTCTTGAAAATAAATCTCAAAAGATGTTTTAGAAGTGTTTTTGCATAAGAAAACCCTATTTGATATGTAGCAAGATGTGTTAATGGCCTTGGCCCATAGATAATGAGGGAGACCGCACTCATTTATCATTGTCCTAGCCATCTCTTGTAATATACGATTTTTTCTCTTAACGACTCTATTTTGTTGTGGAGTTCTAGGACAAGATAGTTTATGCTTAATTCCATGTTCTTCACAAAAAGTGGTAAATGGTTGGTTATTGAATTCACCGCCTCTATCACTTCTTATTCTTAAAATAGAAGAATCTTTTTCCTTTTCAACTCTTTTCTTAAAGGCTTGATTTTTGTATTCTAAAAAGAAAACCCAAGTAAAACGAGAGAAATCATCAGCTAAAACAAAGGCAAACGATTCCCACTTAGACTTTTGGTTTGAGTAGGACCAAACAAATCCATATGGATCAATTCCAAAGGTCGTGATGTCATGATATCCTTGATTGACTTGAAAGAGGACTTGGTTTGTTTCCCAAGTTAGCACGCATCGGAAATGCGGTCCTTTTCAAATTTCAAGTAAGGAATACCTTTCACCATTTCCTTGTTGTTTAATCTAGATAGATAGTCAAAAGAAATGTGGCCTAATCTCTTATGCCATAATTAAGAGTCATCATCGAGGGCTTTCAAACAAGTAGCATTGCATAGCATATTAGATATGTCAATCATGTATACATTATTTCCACGAAATTCAGAAAATATACATGCATTGGATTGTCTATCAATAACACTACATGCTAGGTCATCAAAAATAACATTAAAACCTTTATCACAAAGTTGACTAACACTCAAGAGATTATGCTTGAGGCCATCAACCAAAACAACATTTTCTATTAAAGGAGATGTACCAAGTTTAACATTACTAATACCAATGATTTTTCCTTTGGCGTCATCTCCGAAGGTGACGGTGCCACCTTCATTGTATCTTGATAGGGTTGCGAAGTTGTTGATATCCCAAGTCATGTGCCTTGAGCAACCACTATCAAGATAGCATAACTCCTTACGTCGTTGGGCTTTGGAATGTACCTACATCATTTAACAAATTTGTTGACTTTGGTACCCAAACTTTCTTGGGTCCTTGAATGTTAGTATTCTGAATCCAAACATGATTATGCGATGCATTAATCCTATCATAGCAAAATTTAACCAAATGACCTTTACGGCCACAATATGTGCATGCATACACTTTACCATACATAAATGCATGATGAATGTGTGGAGTCTGGGCATGTTTAGGGTGCTTAGTATGATGTAAAGGTTGTGATTTATGAACATGAGCATGAATAGCATGTGAATGTTTCTTTGGGACATGTTCCTTAGGAAACATAGCCTCTAGTCTAGTTTTATCAAATTCACATTTCTTCAAAACTAATCTTAATGAATCAATTTTCTTCTTTAGCAAAGAAATCTCGTTTTCATCAATTTGTGAAAATTTACCTTTGCAAGAAATCTTATAGTCATCAAAATCCTTTTGAGTAGAAGAGAGAGTTGAAAACAATTCATCTTTTTCTTTTGTGAGAATGAAAACTTCATGGTTGAGTGATTCATTTCCTTTTTCATTTTCAAGTATTTCTTTTTGAGAAAATCATAGTTATGAGATAGTTCTTCAAAGCTTCTCCTAGTTATCTATAGATAGTTCACAATCAATGGATGTATCGGGAGTTACCTTGCTAGTGCTTTCATTTGCCATGAAGCATATGTTGGCGGTGTCGACTTCCTCATCGGATTCACTCTCCAAATCCCAAGTAGCCTTTAAAGCTTTTTTTTTGTATGGCTTCTTGGAGGTAGAGGGTTTGCCTTTATTTTGGACATTCCGCAACAATGTGACCCGACTTCTGACAATTAAAGCAAATGATTTTCTTCTCTTCTTTACCTTGCCATCTCCTTCTGTTTTAGAACTTTGCCTTGTTGTACATTCTCCGAACGTTATTTACAAGAAGAGAAAGATCTTCATCATCCTCTTCTTCATCATCCTCGTCGGAGTAGGTGAAAGAACTCTTGAAGGCAATAGCTTTCTTCTTGGAAGGAGCATCTCTTCTCTTGCTTTTCTTTCCATCTCATGGGTCTTGAGATTCCCAATGAGACCGATAAGCTCCATTTCTTCCTTGTCATTGAGCTCCTTCAAAGTTGTGGCTTTGACTTCCCAAGATGGAGGGAGTGTACGGATGATCTTCCTCACTTTTTGGTCGTTGTCAATAGCATCACCTAAAGAAGAAAGTTCATTAGTAATCTTTGTAAACTTAGTAACCATATCATCTATGGTTTCATTCTCTTGCATAGAAAAGTTTTCATATTGGGAACGAAGAAGGTCGATTTTTGCCCTCTTTACTTGTGAAGTTCCCTCGTGAGTGATAAGTAAGTGAGTCCAAATCTCATAAGCGGATTTGCAATGAATGACTCTAGAAATATCATCGTCATTAAGAGCTTGAAGCAAGGCATAGTGTGCTCTAGCATTAGAGTCAAACTCTTTCGTGGCAATATCGGACCAAGTGTCCTCATCACCAAGGGGTGCACTAAAAGGTTTGGTCACCGCCTTTACAACCCGGCTTCCTAAGGATTGCAAAATACGGTCATCTTAACCTTCCATATCAGAAAGTTAAGGCCATCAAACTTGGGTGGGGTCTTAATTCCTTTGGCCATTTTACTAAGTGTATGAGGATGAAAAATGAATAGAGTGATTAGCAATATAGGATCTCTCTAAGGTTGTTAAGCCAAGAGCCTAGAGACCAATGCTCTGATACCAATTGAAAAACACCTAGAGGGGGGGTGAATAGGTGTTAATGCTAATCTAATGATCTTTTAAAACAAGTAAGTATGTATGATGCAACCGGTCACTCAAAACAAGAAATTGAAGCCGAATTCCCCGTGAAGGGCTCTAGAACTTCTCCTCTTTGATTCTTCTAGATTATGAATTGAGCCGTATAATTGCTTTCTTGTTGAGATGAGTAGAGACCGAAAAATGCAAGTAAATGAAATGGGTGCAATAATGAAGTGCAAACAAGAGATAGCACGAGATAGAAATATAAATCAATGATAAAGCAATAAGGAAAACCAATCGCAAACATAAGAAATTTGTTTCAAGGTTCGAGCCACTGCTCTACGTCCCTGCCTCCACCACCGTGAAGGATTTTCACTAAATCCGCAAAGAGAATTTTCACACCGGAACCTTTACACCCAAGGTGATTACAATAGGTCTATACAAGACCGGAGTACCGAACTCTCACCAATCCAACCTCTACACAAGAGGGATCTCAACACAAAGAAAAAGAAAGTAACAAGGCGATCAAAAAGACCACACACTTCTCTCTTACAACTCCTTATAGAATGGGAATGATTTTTGGCTCAAGAAGTGAAAAAATTCAGTTGTAAAGAAAGTAAAGAAAGCTTGAAAACCACTGAAAAACTTAAACCAGGAATGCACTTAGGAAGTGAGAACTTTGAAAACTTTTCTTTTCTTTTGAAACTCAAAACAATAGGGATTTTTCTTAAATTTAACAAGGGACCAATGCCATCTATTTATAGGGATTAGAAGAGATCTTTTCATCATTAAAATTAGGTTAATAGGTCAGGAAATAGCTCCAAGAAATTCAGAGATAGCTGAAAGAAACATCAAAATCAAATCCAGAAAACAGTTTTCAAGAAACTAGCCATTGGGGCTGCTGGCGGCTGTCGGTCGATCGGCCCGGTCGACCGGCAGTCTATCTGGAAAACTAGCCGTTAGACTCGGTCAACCGGTCGGTCGACCGGAGGCTAAACAAAAAACAAATCTTTGTTCTGTCGGTCGACTGGCCCGGTCGACCGACAAAACCCGAGAGCAAGGGTCAGTCAGTCGGTCGACCGGTCCGGTCGACCGGCATACGTGCACAAACGTGCACGCCAAAGCCACAAGGCCCGGTCAACCGATCAGGCCTGAATAGATCCGGTCGACCGCCTGGTCGACCGTTGGGCCTGAAACAGTATTTTTTATGGGAAAATTTTGAACTTTGAAGAATTTTTAAAATATTTTGAAATGGCTAGATGATTAAGTAGCATGCTATAAGGGATGGTATACATGATATAAACTAGATGTAAAAATATAAAATATTTTAAGTCATGTATATCAATCAAGACATGCACCTAACTCAACTAACCAAAACAAAAAATGTATTTTGAAAAATGAAAGTGTGTGTGTGTGTTTTCTTGAGCCAACTTATCATAACCTCATTTTTTAACAAACTAATTCTTACAAAGGTTCTAGGTGACTACAAGATCTTCAAATTAGGGCTTCTCCATATGCAATGTTGAAAGCTTGAATCCTTGATCCCGAATTGAGTCAACTTGAGTCAAAAATACCTTCCTTTAGGGGAAAAGACATCTTGAATCCATATAACCCTGAAACACACTTAAACACTAAAATATGATTAGTACAAATAACTATATATGTTTTGTAATCATAAAACTCAAAACCGGGTAATTGTAACCTTGGGCCAACAGATTCAAGTTCAGACTCAGACACCCCATAATTTTTTCATTATGCACGATCAGCGCAGCATATGATGAGGAAAATGGGATACAACTTGCAGCATGGGAAGGGCCTGAATTTCAAAAAGGAAGACGTACTCTTCTACATAGTTTTGTACCAAAAGGAAAGCCGGCAAATTACTATGATAACACACGCAGGGGGTTGGGATACTTTACACCTACACCGCCAACAACGATTCAATCCGAAGATAACAAACTAATCCATCACACTCTGCCTCTTCCTCCGAATGGGACTCGGACGTTAGTGTGGGAATTGTGTTCAAAGAGCTCACTGTTAATATGACTTCAAGCAGCCAATTAGAGCCAGCAGAAGCTACTGATGAGGAACCATGGGCTCAACAATTTGATTTCTAATGGGAAAAGCAATTCGAATAACGCGAACCACCTATTGAAGACAAGGTAATCTAGGTTAACTTGGGTAATCAAGAAAACCCTAAACCCATCTTTATAAGTGAAAACTTGTCACTTATGGAGAAAAAAGAATTGATGGTACTTGTAAGGGACTATATAGATGTCTTTGCATGAAACTACGAAGACAGGCCCGAACTTGATCCACAGGTAGCCATGTATCGTCTGAACATCAAGCTGAAGCCAAGCCAGTCAAGCAGCAACAATGCCGATTTCGCCCGAACATTATGGAGGCTATTGAAGCTGAAGTCCATAAGCTCATTGCATGCGGCTTCATACGGAAAGAACAATATCCATATTGGGTCGCTAACGTTGTCCCCGTTCTCAAGAAAAATGGAAAAATTTGGATCTGTATTGAATACCGTGATCTCAGCGCGGCTTGACCTAAAGACAAATTTCTGTTCCCATCACCGATGTCATGATTGACAATACCTGTAGATTTGAAGGAATGTCTTTCATGGACGGCTTTTCAGGGTACAATCAAATTAAGATGTATCCAGAGGATGAAAAGCATACTTCATTCCGGACAACGTTGGGGATATATTGCTGTATCGTGATGCCCTTCGGGTTAAAAATGCGGGAGCAACTTATCAGCGGGCAATGAGTATGATTTTCCATGATCGTCTTCGAAAAACGGCAGAATGTTATGTTGACGACATTGCTGTCAAAAGTCACAATAAGAATGACCATCTTCGTGACTTGAGAACGATATTTGACATAAGCGGGCTCATCAACTGCAGATGAATCTGACAAAACCCTTCTTGCTGGTTTCAAGTGGCAAGTTCCTTAGATTTATTGTTACATCAAAAAGAATTCATCTTGACCTAGACAAGTCAAAGTCATTCAAAACATGCATTCACCTAAGAATCTTAAAGAACTTAGGGGCCTTCAAGGTAGATTGGCTTATATCAGAAGATTCATTGCAAATCTCTCAGGCCGCTGTCAACCATTCACCCGACTCAGGAAAAAGGGTGTCTCTTTTGTATGGGATCAAGCCTGTCAAGAAGCTTACGAAGATATCAAAGATATTTCACAAAACCTCCAGTCTTAGTAGCTCCCACATCAGGGAAACCGTTCCTACTTTATGTGAAAGCTACGGACCATTCTCTCAGTGGTCTACTTGTTCAAAAAGATGATAATGGTCGCGAACAAGCTATTTATTATCTGAGTAGGACTCTGATAGGGACAGAATCTCGCTATAATCCTATTGAGAAAGAATGCTTAGCTCTTGTCATTGCTATTGAGAAGACACGACATTATTTGGTCGGCCAAACCATACATGTTATTTCCAGAGTGAATCCTTTGCGTTTTCTCATGACGAAACCAGGGTCATTAAATTCAAGATTAGCTAAATGGGCCCTCCTTTTATCTTAGTATGTCATGCTCTTTGTCCCTCAGAAGGCGGTTAAAGGCCAGGCACTTGCAGAGTTCTTGGTGCTCATCTGGTTACTAAAAGCTCAAAACTTTATGAAGATATTCCTGATGAAGTCTTCGAATCCAATATAACTTCAGAGGATGAAGTTTGGTAGATGTTCTTTGATGGAGCATCACGAATAGGCCCTAAAGGCAAGGTCATTGCCGGGGTAGGGGTTATGTTTATCTCACCACAAAATCATGTCCTTCCTAGGGCATTTTCTCTGACGGAATCATGCTCCAACAATGTGGCAGAATACAATGCTCTACTCATTGGTCTTCAGCTCGCTCGTGAAATGGGGGTACGCTACCTTGAAGCTTATGGTGATTCAAAACTGATTGTCAATCAGGTTAAAGGCGAGTACGAGGTCCGTCACGAAGACTTGGTACTTTATCATCACGCGGTCATCAAAATGGCTAATTTATTTGATGGCTTTTACATCAGTCACGTGTCTCGATCCCAAAACACTAGGGCCGATGCTCTGACTACATTAGCAACAATGCTAGCCTTGCCAGTCGACACCAATTATCACCTTACAGTGGCGACTCGACACCTTGTCTGCTCTAAACATATGTTGAGAACTAAAGAGGTCTATAATATCTCGACAGATCTTGAACCGAGAGATTGACGATTTCCCTCATCGACTATGCTTTGCATGATTTGCTGCCGGATAACCCTAAAGAAGCGGCATCTATCAAGCGAAGGTCTCTGCTTTTACTATGATCTAACTCTGAAGATACTTTACTGTCGTTCATACGACGATATCCTCCTCCGTTGCCTTTCTAATTTAGAAGCACAGGAAGTGCTTAAAGAAGCGCACGACGGCATACGCGGAGCTCATCAGCCAGGTCCAAAACTCAAGGACCGATTGCACAGGTTTGGATATTATTGGCCAACCATGATAGCCGCTGCCATCCAATATGCACGGAGGTGTAAGGCCTGCCAAATCCATGCGAACTTCATACATCAGCATCTAGAGTTGCTTCATCCAACTGTTACTTCATGGCCATTTGAAGCATAGGGAATCGATGTCGTAGAGCCAATCAGCCCCTCCTCAACGAGAGGTCACCGGTTTATCTTAGCAATAACTGATCACTTTTCAAAGTGGGCAGAAGTTATACCACTGGTGGAAGTTAAAACTTCTAACGTGATTAATTTCATCAAACACCATGTCATCCATCGATTTCGTGTCCCTAGGCGGATCATCCACGACAACGGTCCCCAATTTACAAGCTAGGTATTCTATCGGTTCTGTGATAAACACCAAATTTAGAATGTGACTTCAACTGCTTATAATCCTGCCGCTAATAGCTTGGCGGAAGCATTCAACAAGATAATCATTAAGCTACTCAAAAGTTCATTTCCTCGAATAAGCGAGACTGGAATGAGAAGCTTAGTGAATGTCTTTGGGCCTACCGAACCACAATTCGGACCCCAACAGGTAATACACCTTTTTATCTAGTATACGGGTGCGAAGCAGTCATACCGTTAGAAATCCAGATGCTGTCATTACGAGTCGCTTTGATGACTAAGATGACAAAGGAGGACAATGATCGATTGCGACTCCAGGAGCTCAAATCCCTAGATGAGAAGCGGTTACAAGCTCAGTAACACATTGAGTTGTATCAAACCCGGATCTTAAAAGCCTTCAATAAGAAGGTTAAGTAAAGAGTCTTCCAAAAACGGGATTTGGTTTTAGCCGTCAGACGACCGATGATCATGACACACAAAATCAAAGGCAAATTTTAGCCAAATGGGAAGGACTGTTTGTAATAGAAATAGTCCATTCAAACGGGACATATCGCCTTAAGACTTCAGATGGTGATTTACTCATGATGCTGATCAACGACAGGTTCTTAAAGAAGTATTATCCTTGATAGGATCCTTCTCATGATCAAGTTAACATTACACCTCTGATCAAGACCTTCAGATCCAAGATATGCAGAAGGAGCGCTCCTCTCATTCTCTAAACGAGATCATATGACCATAAACCAGTATTGAGCTGATCGTATACTGGTTTTCTCAAAGAAGAATTAAGGTTACGAATACAGTAACCAAATAATCTAACACCTCTAATGGTTAAGGATAGAGGAAAATGTTGGCCTTTAAGCCCAACATGAGTCCTTGACAACTCATCATACTGAGGGGAATAACATGGCTAGCCTGACTCAAACGGTAGTTGGTAAAGGCATACCAAATCTGTTGACAGCTGAGGATTTGCTAAAAATCCTAAGGGACCTGTTCCCATTTGATTCCGCAATTAAGGGTAGAGGAAAATGTTGGCCTTTAAGCCCAACATGAGTCCTTGACAACACATCATGCTGAGGAGAATAGCATGGCTTGCCTGACTCAAACGGTAGTTGATAAAGGTATACCAAATCCATTGATAGCTGAGGGTTTGCTAAAATCCTAAGGGACTTGTTCCCATTTGATTCCGCAGTTAAGGATAGAGAAAAATGTTGGCCTTTAAGCCCAACATGAGTCCTTGGCAACTCATCATGCTGAGGGGAATAGCATGGCTAGCCCGACTCAAATGGTAGTTGGTAAAGACATATCAAATCCGTTGACGGTTGAGGGTTTGCTAAAAATCCTAAAGGACCTGTTCCCATTTGATTCCCTCTCCAAAATCATTTACCAATTCCCATCCATGGAATGGTAAGACCACATATAAAGGTATTCATATTCCTTGTGAAATGACGAGTCTAACTATCATGTTAACATTAAACCTCTGATAGCAAAACTCTAATCTACTCCCCAACGGATAAAACCAACTTTCCCAGTGAATAAACCCCGCTTGTCATTCTCTTCAACAGAACGACAGGTCCACTGAAATTACTGTTATATTCAAGCACCTCTAACAGTAAATGAATCCTTATCAAGTTAACATCACATCTCTGGCAAGTTGCTCTGATATATGATTTTCTATGGGACTTATTTCCTAACTCCCCAGCGAGTTTCCGATAATCAGTCCTCAGTAGACTTTTCTGGTTGTCACGTTAATAATATACCTCCGACAATTTCTTCCAAATAACATCCGAAGGAGATATCAAAATCCTCATGGAGTTGCTAATCAAGTCTTATTTCCCCCAGTGGAATTATTCCTTTGTCATCATGTCCAGTTTGTCACCTCTGAATGACAAAATTTCAAGCTTGGTGGCTTCTCAATCGGTTATGTCCTTGTTACCTCTGAACTAATAGTTAGCCAAGTCTCATCTTTCAGTCCAGTAGGGACTATTCCTTTGTCATCATGTCCAGTTCGTCACCTCTGAATGACAAAATTTCGAGCTTGGTGGCTTCTCAATCGGTTATATCCTTATTACCTCTGAAACGATAGATAGCCAAGTCTCATCTTTCAGTCCAGTAGGGACTATTTCTTTGTCATCATGTCCAGTTCGTCACCTCTGAATGACAAAATCCCAAGCTTGGTGGCTTCTCAATCGGTTATGTCCTTGTTACCTCTGAACCGATAGATAGCCAAGTCTCATCTTTCAGTCCAGTAGGGACTATTCCTTTGTCATCATGTTCAGTTCGTCACCTCTGAATGACAAAATTTTGAGTTTTGTGGCTTCTCAATCGGTCATGTCCAGTTAATCACATCTGAACTGACAAATAGCCAAGTTTCATCTTTCAGTTCAGTAAGGACTATTTTTTTTTCAAATCATTTCTCAAATATGTAACTAACCCTATCAGTTTATCACCGCTGATTAGATTAGTTATACCGTTTCCTTTTGAGAATGGTGATACAACTTAAAAGTTGGAAATACAACAGAGGAGTCAAATAAAATTACTTTTATTGATTTTAAAAGAGGGATACATGGATACACGGATTACAAGGTATGAGGGTACTTCGTAGGATTTGATCCGTTCTTCAAGAGTGGCCATCCTATTCTTCCTCTCCTCAGCAGCTCTGATAAGTGTAGACTGTCTAAAAATCATTTAAGATAAATTCGTCAAAAGCAGAGTCCCAAACTCCAGGCGCGAGGGTCGAAACCCGCATCTCAGGCGCGAGGGTCGAAACCCGCGTCTCAGCCAACACTGCAGCACCAAGGCGCGAGGGTCGAAACCCGCGTCTCAGCCAACACTGCAGCACCAAGGCGCGAGGGTCGAAACCCGCGTCTCAGTTGTAACCGTCCCGGTTATAGGGCTAATCACGGCCCACATAACGGGAAAAGTTAGCCCCCATTGTGGAGTGTTTTTAGGGGGCATGTTCACCCCTGAAACCTCTATAAATAGCCCCGTCGCTATGGAGAAGGGGTCGGATTTTTTTGGGAGAAAAGAGCTCTGAGAGAAAAGAGAGAGAGTTCAACCCTTCAGAGAACTTGCTGTGTTCAAGTTAGCCTTTGCCGACAATCTCTTTGAGAGTTTTGGTCGACAGAGCTGTGTTACTCCGTCAACCACCCGAAGAGAAGAGCCCCGGAAGATCTCAACGTTCACCCGGTCAACGGAGAACAAGATTCACTCTCCACCGCCACTTGAAGAACCCAGTCTTAAACAAAGGGAGGATTCAAGACTCAACATCCTCCCTCCCTTGTAATCGGAAGACTGATCTATTGTAATCTTCTATCCAATCAAAAGAATTTTGCTATCGAATCCTCCTTTTCCGACGCATACAAGAGATGGCGACTCCGCTGGGGACTACATTTGTTACTGATGAATAAATCGTGGCGCAAGGTGACGTCCTCTATAAGGGGAAGATGGTCGAATCACTTGTCGTCGAGTTCGACCAGGCAAAGTATGAAGAATTTCTCTCTTCCGGCTCCAAGAGCCCAAAGACTCGCGTCTGTCGCAGGGTCTCTACGGGGACTTGCCCTGAAACCCGCTTTGAGACTCTCTCAGGCGCGGCTGCTGTGAAGGGTGTCGCGGCCAACCGCGCCAAGCGTGACACACGCGCCAACGTCTCTCAGGAGACCCGCGTGACCTCAGGCATAGCTACTGAAAAGGGTGTCGCGGCCAACCGCGCCATACGAGATACACGCGCCAACGTCTCTCAGGAGACCCGCGTGGTCATGCCCTTTGGTATTCAGCCAGTTCATCCTCTCCCTCAGCACCAAGCCGTCGTAGGTTTCTCTCCACCTCCGCGATGCAACCGAAACGCTAAGCGCCGACAGAGGAGGCGTGCGCGTCAGCTGCAAGCTGGAACTTCTGATCGTCCAACTGAGGCAGGTCGCAAGGTTCAAACTGGCGTCTCAGTTACGCTGTATCCAGCACGCGAAGTTCGCGTTTGGCGGCCCAAACGCGAGACTCCCCAAGTTAGCCCCCCTGAAGCCCCACTCCACAGACGCCAAGGCGAAGCCTGCGCGCCTTGTCGATCACAAGAAGCGCGCGCCCTTAGGCGTAGGGCCCAGCAGCCCACTCTCTCTCAAGCGTCCCCTGCCCCGACTCACCAAGCAGCAACGCGACAGCCGCGTCTCTTCTTAGCAGAGACGCCATACACGCGTCCTAAAGCTGCGACGCGAGAACCGCGTCTCTGAATCCTGCATCCAAGCTGCACGGCGCAAGGATGCTTCCCGCCCTCGAAGTTGCGAGGCTAATCTCTTCGATCCTCTTCCCATGGATCTAAGGGATTACTTGACGAAGAAAAGAAGTGCTAATCAAATCACTTCATCATGTTGCTGCCAATGGCTCATCTCTATGCTCTCGGAGTGCCGTTGTGATTCAGGCGTGAACCAGCAGTCTTTAGTTAGACAGCTAACCCTGATTCCCCTATCAGCCAAAAGAAGACGCTCTCACAGGCGGAGGATCTTCTCTGACACTGAATATCCCGAGCTAACTGCTAACATGGCGAGCAGGAGCAGGGAAAACAACCTGCACTCAGTTCCGAGGATGAATCTGACTCTGAACCAGAAGGAGTGTACCGACACACTCGCACCCGGACCGGGGCCATTCCCCCGATCAACTACAATGCCCTAGCCCGGGGCATTGAGATTAACGACTAGCACTCTGCCATTGCAGAGTCGCAGGCTTCAAACTGTAACACCCCGCTCCCGGAATACGTACTTAGTTGCGTATTCAGATTTTTCGATCGTATTTTTCGATTTACTTCTTGTATTTGTTTTGTATTATGAATTATTTACATGAACGTTTTGTCTTGGATTTGGATTCGTGGACTCGGAGTCAGCCCTAGTCTGAACCGAGGGCCCGATCCTAGAGTATTGCTTGATTTGGACATTCCGGTATTCCGATTTGACCGATTTTAGTTTTAAACATCATTTTCCAATATTCTAGATTTTCTGGAATTTTCCTCAATTAAGTTGTAAATCTTCAAAACCGGTGTCGGCCGGTGCCGCTGACCGATTCTCGGATTTTTAATTTATAAACTAATTGGAATCACGAGAAGTGCCTTTAGACATTATTTCTTAAAATCACATTTCTTACCTAAATACTTTTTCTAAGGATTTTATGAATTTATGAAAATTCCACCGGTGTCGGTATCGACCGGTATCGCCGGAAGATTCCAGGATTTTAATTTTGAAAACTACATTATATTTTTAGATTCTGATTTCACAAACATCTTAGAATAATATTTGCTATTTTTGAGGATTTTTCGGAAGGATTCTGGAACAGTCGATTTTCGCGGCCATAATATAATATTATTATTCTTTAATCTTTTCTCTTCTTTCTTTCTTTTCCTTTCTTTTCTTTTCTTTTCCCACCAACTCCAGCCGCCCACTCCCCTTCACGTGGGCCCAGTCAACTCCCCATCACATCCCCATCACCATCACACTCTCTCTCCTTTCTTTTTCCTTTTCTTTCCTTTTTTCCTTTCTTTTCCTTCATTCTCTTCTTCT